>JANHFO010001228.1:139493-149883 GCA_032468095.1 Pareas carinatus | reverse complement strand
TTATGTTATCTGTACACCGCCCTGAGTCCTCCGGGAGAAGGGCGGTATATAAATCTAATTAAATAAATAAATAAATATTCAACTCTAATATTAGGTCACCAGAACCTCAGTGGTACTGGTCCCTTGCTGTTGCTACTAAATGCCAAACCAGCATTTAAGAAGCTGCTTTCATCCATGATATGAATATGGATAGTCTGGCACACATAACCAAGACCTGAGTGTGCCCCAAAACATTGGTCCCTTCTTCAAAATATGCCCAATTGTGGTTCAATTTTGGCACCAGCCACGACTCCAAAGAAGATGGTGGTAGTGACAGCAGTTGTTAGTCAAGAAGCCTTAACCTCTCTGCACATAACTGGTTATAAATCCCTGTAGCTAAAGTTGTAGTCTATATCTAATAAGCAAATGAGTTTTTGCTGCTTTGCTGATTTCTTTGCTGCACAGCAAATCCATGCCAGAACCGCTCAGTCTAGTCATGGACCTGGCAATAGACTGTCTCATACTCCAATTCTGGGAGACTTCAATCCACCCTCTTGTGGCACAAAGGTGGCACAGATGTTCATAGCCATCATGACAACAATAGACCTGATTCAGATCATCCAGGACCTAATTCATGCAGGTGGTCAAATGTATCTATTTTTTGTCTTGAGGCAGTTCCAAACATGATCTGAAGGTGGAGGATATTTGGGTTACTCCTTTGTCAAGGTCAGCTTAGTCTCCGGTTGCTTTTTGGCTTGCTGGTGCTGCCCTCCCACGCATCTCCCATACACTGGGAGGTTGAAACCGTTACATCATTCTGTCTCTGATGCGTCTCAGAGGGACTTGAGAGGGTTTTTTTGTTTTGTTTTTTACTGAGAATCTCTTGGGCAGTTTGACTGAGGCATTTGTTTTTATTGGAACAAGCATTTTATGGGACCCTTGGATTGGGTAGCTCCTAGAAGGCTTCTCTCTGTCCTTCAGTCTCAGAAGGCACAGTGAAATTAAATGGCAGAAGAGATGCCTAGAGTGTTATTGAAGGAATTTGATGCAACATAATTAAGAGCCCATTTCAGGGATTTCTTATTGCCCACGGTGGCAATAAGAGCAGCAAAATGCAAATATTTTTCAATTCTTACCATTCTTCAGCTTGCCAACCGATAACCCATTTTAAAGTGACCTCTTCCCTGCTGGGGAAGGATAGGTCACAGAAATACATAGAAGGCAATTATGAGGAATATCCTAGGCATCTGAGAGATACATTCACTCGTATCTTCTTAAACCAGATCCTTGACCAGGCAGGTTCAATCAAATCACTGAGGCACAATCTTCTTCTGTTATATGGGAAGACTTTCACACTATAAACTCCTGAAAAAAATGCACAGGGTCCTTGGAACTATGAATCCTACACTGGTTACCAGTGGACTTTTGGATGGAACGGTCTGCTTGTTGTTTACAAATCCTTACATGGTACATACAAGAGCTAGTTATTTAAGGGACCATCTTTCTCCATTGTTTCTGCCTGCCCCTAAGATCAGACACCATCAGCAAACTCTGGATTCCATTCATTAAACAACATCATACAATGGGACCCAGGAGACGTTGCAGCACCTGCCCTCTGGAATACTCCTCCTACAGACATTTAAATGGCCCAAGCCTGCTTTCCTTTAAGCCTGCTTTGAATATGACTTTTTCCCCAAACTGTGGGAAGCAGATTCTTTACATGTGGGATTTTATTGATTGCTTACGTATATTTCATTCTACTGGAATAACAAACATTTCCCCCTCCCCTGCCTGTTGTTTCATACCTTTTGGTATTAATTTTACGTGCTGCCTGGTCCTTAGAATTGGCTGGTCTTAGAAATCTTATTTGCAAATAAATAACAAATTTAATATGTTATCAGCGTTGAAAAGAATAAGGGGAAAGGAAGACATTTAGCAGTTCCAGTTATGCCTCTTCCAGTAAAAGACTCATGCAACAAATCTGTACAACTCCAGTTTTACATGCCCAAATCCCCATCTTTAAACAAAAACATAGATTTTCCTGGTTTAGTTCAGAATACATCTGTACTACAAGGTAAGTACACCAGCTCTACCTAAACATAGAAAAAATGCTTAAAAGCCCTGCTGTGTTCATTTTCCCACTTCCAGGGGAAGACTTTGTGAGAGTTATCCTTAAGATTATGGCACCTGAGAGTCAGGTTTATTCTAATCTCTTCTTGGCTCCCTGCCTGCGGAAATCACATCACTCTTGAAAGTGCCTGTCTCGCCCAGGTAACACCTTCACTCATCCTAAAGCCTACAAAACTGCATTCTCTCTCAGCTGCTATAGCTGCTACAGGCATCCAGCTATTCTATAGACCTCATCTTTTTGCAAACACTATAGTAACTCAGAAGTCAAGGAAAGACACTCGGTGCATGCTCAGATGCCTTCTCACTTACTGCTATCTTCATAAACTGCACAAATGTAATTTAAACCAGGTATTCAGTGCTGTACCCTTGTCTTGAAGTTATATTTTTCAGCGAATGAGCTACTTAACAGATAAGCAGTTTTTTTCCTTGCAGTATATTAGGTGAAATCCAGTCACAGAAATCCCTGCCAGCTAATAATTTCACTCATAAACATTAGCAATTTAAGATACTGAGATGAAACAGAGTACAGCAGAGTAACATTCTAAAAGTAGATAAACATTTCAGGACATTGCTGTCTTAAATAGAAATGTTGAACAACAATAAGCAATAATATTCAACAAAAAAGCAACAGAATACAGAGAAGCCATAATTACAAAAATGGGAAGAAAAAATTAATGAGACGCAGAAAAGTATAATTCTAGCTTCCCATTTCAGTTTTAGTCATCTCCCTATTCTCTAAGATTACCAGAAACACAAAGTAACTAAGATCCTACAATGCGAGGATAAGAAAACAGAGAAAAGTATTTCTACTAGCAATTTAATTATGCTAAGTGGAGATAATAATGAAGAAATGTCACAAAATACAATGTAGGCCCAATGTAGTACTGTGGTCGCTGAAGCCCATCCTCTGCAATCAACTTTAATATCCCTAATTCTGTTTCATTTATACGTGACAAATAATCCATAAGGTTATCTGAAATACTCAATAGTTCCTTCCTTGAGTTACCATCTAGAATTGCCTTTTTCAACTTATAGAAACAAAAGTATATTGTTAAGGTAAGTGTTATCTAATGCAATGTTTGCCAATTGGTGGTCTGCAAAAAAATTTTGGTGGTCCGTAGGGGCTCGAACTAATTAATAATTAATATTAATTACTATTAAGCAGCGGCGGACAAGCGTAACCTGCCGGAGCGTGGCCCACCCGGAGCACAGCAGCGGGTGAGAACATACATCCATAATTGACCCCAGGATTTTATGTTGGTAAGTAAGAGATTTGTTATAAGTTTTTTAAATTTTGTCATATTAAACAGGTACCTTTTATATTAATAAAATGGAAGTTCTCTAAGCATTATTTTACAAACGTATGCATCTTTTTAAAAAATTCATACTGGTTGTCCACAGGATATAAAATTATGAATTTAGTGGTGCCTGAGGTCCAAAAGGTTGGCGACCACTGATCTAGTGCACAGTTATTTTTTTTATTTAAGTTTCATTATCTGGATTACAAATTCCAAGCCTGAAATAATGTGATTGAGGTTTTTAATGGCAAGAGCAGTCTACAATGCAAAATGGTCTCACTTTTCCTAGAAATTTTCAGATAGATGGTTGATAGGCATTTGTTGAAACCCACTAGCTCTGGATTTCCTTCCTCAATCAAGGAATCGGTAAGAGGTTGACAAATTCTCTACCAGAAATATGATTCTGTATCTTTAACCAACTTTACAGCAGGGACAGGAAAAATTCCTGCAGTAACTAAACAGAAAAAAATTCAATCATTTTACTTTGCCCTCTGCTACTGCTTACTCCTTGTTCAGAAGAAGCTGAAAGTTTTCATCTTATGAAGGTTTACTCTGTGAAATGAAACAGTATGTATCTTAACTGGAAATCTAAATTTGTACAACACTTATTTTTATGTGGAAATTGTTGAGGCAGAGAAAATGTAGAAAAGGGGAAAAATAAGCAGTAGCCCAAAGCAACTTCCCTCCGTGGAAAATTTGGGTTTATTAGCTTTAAAAAAGCAATTAATGAAGGATTTCATAGAGGTGTGTATAAAATCTATAGGGAAAAGTTTTTCTTTGCTTCTTGTAATACTATACTACCCAGTGTCATTCAAACACTACTTCAATAAGCTGATGATTGAAATGTAGAATTTACTACTCAGAATTAAATGCTAACTTGCTACTTGGATGGTTTTGGAAGAAGATTAGATAAATTCACAGAGAATATGGGTAGGACTTGCTACCAGATTTTATGACTATACATATATTACTTCCGTGACACTGGTTGCTAGAGATCACAAGTCTGAGGTGCTATTCTGACTGTGTGCATGTGTTGCTCCCCTCAAGTATGACTTTGGCTCTTCTTTGATTAGATGGTGCTAGGGAGGATATAAATATATCCAGAATAGGAACATGTTTTCCTATTAAACTTACTCACATATCTATCATGAAAATTAATCACATGAGATACAAACATCTGTATGTGTGAATTTTCCTATTAATATATCCAGATAAAACATGTTTTAAACATGTTTAGCACCATCATTGTATGTATTCCCCATATAGCCTCTCCTCACATTAAAGCCAATTTCCTTGAAAAGTACTCATGATTTTTTTTTGCAAATTTATAAGACTTAAGAATACAAAAAAAGAGGCAGACTCTGAGAGATCAGGTGAGAGTGCTAAAAGGTTTTAGAAACAGTGGTTAAATTTGATGTTGTTCAAGTTATTGCCAAAATGATTTTTATTCTGTTAATTGCATGTAATATCAGCTTTGCCAAAACAGAGTTCAAACATATTGCCTTCCCTCAATCATGGCAAGTCTATTTCAGCTAATTTGGCACTGCAGCCTATTTCCAGGATCTTAATCTGTATCTTCTACTCTGGTAACCCCTATGGTTTCTGTGTATCGATCTATATTGTGTCCAAGTTGTTGCCTCACTTCCTGTTATTAACAAACATTTATTTATTTCATTTCTATGCTGTCCACCTCACTGATACAGTGGTTCTGGGAAGCTTTCAATATAAATACAAAATTCAAAAGTGCTTTCAAAAAAGTGAAAATTGGAAAAATTGAATAGAGAAGTTAAAAGTTATGATACGGGAGACCTGGGAGTCTTCTCTACTCCATCAGCCACCCGCAACATAGAAGGTGCCTGACAGGGCCCCTAGGCCAAGCAGTAAAGCCACGTTTTTAGGCTCTTCCAGAGGTCAGGAGTGTGGGGCATACCTCAACTACAACAGGAGAATATTCTAGAGGATGGGAGGGGGCACAGCAGAAAAGGCTCGAAATTGTTTGGTCAACAGAATCTGAAGTAGGCACTTCTGTTGGGACGAATGAGGTGAATTAGTCCCATCCGAGGGGGGGGTAATTTCTCAGATACCCTGGATCCATGCCATAAAGGGTTTTAAAGGTAATACCCAACATCTTGAATTGGACCCAGAAACAAACTGGCAGCCAGTGCAGCTCACGTAACAGTAGTGTCACATGTGCCACGCGAGGGGCCTTCACAACTGTCCGGACTGCTGCAATCTGTCCTAGTTATAGCTTCCAAAAACACTTCAAGGATAGCTTTAAATATGGGAAATGTCTGTACATATATGTGTGGATAAGTGGTGTGCAAATAATACTATGGGTTTGAATGGTCTAGATTGACCCGGGGGGGGGGGAGTAGACGGTGCAGTAAAATAGTGAAAAATAGCAGAATCATACAGCAAGGGTACAATCTGTTTTTAATCCACTGGTTGCTGTCTGTACATTGTAAAGGGCAGATGAAGGTAACCTACAGCATAATCTGCCAGTTATTACAGGATGAACATCAGTGTCTGACCATACAAATAATCCCCATAGATTTAAAAGCAACATCCTTAGTAAAAGCAATTCATGATAGGAATTTTGCACATTATGACTTCAAGGAATGAAAAAAAAGGTTCAATAAATGAAGAAAATTTATTTTTTGAACCATGATTTTGTGTTTAAACCACATACTACAAAAAATTCTATGGCTTATTGAGTAAAATGATCCTATTTAAATAAAGGTCTGATTACTTGGTTTTAAAAAAGCTCACAATAGGGAGGTGTGTACCTTTTTTTATTATTTTCTTTCTTTAGTTAGCTCATGGAAGGAACAAATATTCAAAATGCCTCTACAGAATCAATGAGGTGACAACCTCTGCTCAGAACTTTTTAAAATGACTTGAGGTTTTTCCTGAAATCTTTGCAAGTTCTATTCAAATGCCAATAGTTAGAAGGCTATTGGCTTTCAGACATGCTAATTTAGAACTGAGTTTTCAGATAAGGTGATAAGTGATAAAACATCCAAACAGAAGAACTCAAAAGAATAAACCCATCATTATTACTTAACTTTTAAAAAATAAATACAAGTAAACTGCTTTAGAAAAGATGAACTTCGCATAACAAAATAAGAAGTTTAGTGAATAGTAATGGGAGAGGAATGATCTAAAAATTTAAAAAATCTTCTGGATAAAAAGCATGTCTACTGCCTGTTTCCTTATGACTAGTAAAAACTTGCATTTTACGGGTTGTTTTAGTGTTTAAAGGAGTAATAACAGCCAGTTTGATGCAGTGGTTAAGACCTCCTGCTAGAAACCTGAAGATAGTGAGTTCTAGTCCCACCTTAGCTGGCTGACCTTGTGTCAGTCATTCTCTCTCATTCATAGGAAGCATGCAATGACAAACCACTTCTGAATGCAGCCATTAAAACTGCAGGAGCTTGTCCAGCCAGTCTCTAGGAGCAACACTGTCTTGAAGGGGGAAAAAACCAGAAGATTCCTTGCTAATTTAATGATATAGACCTGCAGTCAAAATGTACCAAATAGTGACACTGTATTGTCGCATTAACTTTTGAATAGTAAACAAGGACAAAAGCAACTACTGTATATAAAACCTTGGGAAGAAATATGCCATTTCTTTAAACAAGATAACAAACTAGGGATAACAGTAATCCCACTATATATTAATGCAATACCGAAGCACTGAATATTTAGATTTACAACTAGAAAGGCTAACCTGGTTCCATCCTGAGCACTGCAGTTAACATCTGCTCCATATTCTAGGAGATGTCGCACAATGCTCAGCCAACCTCTGGCACAGGCTTCATGTAGGGCACAATAACCAGCATTGTCACGATGATTTGCATCACAGACTTTGTTTTCCAAACAATATAGAACCACTTCCTGAAAAAGAAGAAAACAGAGCAAATTGTTTGCTTGTGGGCGGAAATATACATACCACTTACTTTTAACATTCTGGGAATACCTCTCTGATTGGGCTATTAACAAGTTACAAAGGAAAGAAGAAAGCTACTATACAGTTCTCATCTCAGATGAAGTCAAATTGTTTGAACAAGAGAGCCAGCAATTAGCCCAGAAGGAAGACTGAGATATCTCAAACAAAACTAGGGAGGCAACATAATAGTTTTAGCAATTTCAAAAGAGTTACCATACAAATAAATGTAGAAGGATAGTGGGATAAACTAATTTACAAGAAACAATTGTTTTTCACTTTAACAGAAGAAGCAATGTGGATGCATATAAATACAGGTTTTGTTATATAGTGGAATTTACTCTGGGGCAAAAATCTCTTCAGATTTTTAAGACTATATTAGTTTCACTTCTATTTATGCAACCCTTTTTTCATATATGTTAATTAATGACATGCCGGGAAAACTTTCTGTATTTCAGTTATGCCACATATCAAAAGTAGTAAGGCAGGGAATCATCATTTGGGTTTCTTTTCTTCTTGTTTTTACTCTGTTCCCAAGACCAAAGACATACCAAGATGCATCACCATTCCTATGTGCCTGCTAGAACCTGCTAGAACCAAATGGAAATCCATTGTGACATATCTACTGGGACTTAGTATTTTATTAATGACTTGAGAGGCTTTGTGTCAATTAATATTAATGAATGGAAAATGTTTATACTAATTTGAAAGAAATAATTTGCACAACAGTCAGCTGGATGCAAGGTTTCATTTGTTACAATTCTTGGCAAGTATGGCCCTTTTATGACTTGTGGACTTCAACTCCCAGAATCCCTGAGCAAGCACAGTTTCCCCACCCCTAACTTAGTTCAAAGATCAGAATACCTATAGTACATCCTCCTCAATTTGGCTATAATGGTTTAAAAATCTCTAATGAAAGATTCTGGTATAGTGCCATCAGATCTGTTAAGATCACTGCTCACTTCAACATTCCTTGTAATTTGTGAAGATGCTATTGTGGCATAAGGTTTCATGTATGAGAACAGCTAATTGTGAACTGATCTAAAATAGAATTGGAACATCTCTTCCTAAATCTGTTCCAGTAGCCTTGTGGTTCAATCCTATTGCTTTGCCTACAACCTCCATCATTTCCAATAACTGATCACACTATGGAGGCATACAGGACAAAACAAATGGCAAAATCTAAGATGAAGAGGGCTGCCACACATTTTTCAAGGTTTCAGGAAAACATTTGCAATTTTTCTGAGATAGTTTACATGGCAGTCATAAATGTTGGTATCTTATGCGGGGTCATTCTGTGTATCTATCTCGTAGTGGGACAGCCATCGACCCTGCCCCAGAAAGCCGCTTGGGTGGTAGGCACTTCCTCCTCCAGGGCTGCGCTTCCCTGCCTTCCCTTTTCGCGTTCTACCAGCTGAGTAAAAGTCAGGAGGTGGCGAGGATGAACAGGAAGCACCAGCAGTCTCATCCTCACCACCACCTGGCTTTCGCTCGCTGGTTCATGGGCCAGCCCTCTGACCTCCATAGCTCTCCGATTCGCTGCATGTCTCGCTGGCCCCACTGGCAGAATGTGAAAAAGAAAGGCAGGGCAGGGCAGGCCCGGAGGAGGAAGAGCTTTCTGTCCGAGTGGCTTTCCGGGACGAGGCTGACGGCCGTCCCACTCTGGGAGACATGCACGCAACTGCCCTGCTTCTACCCTTTGCTTGGCAGAGACCCGCAGCTGGCTCTGGCTGTTTTGCGGGGACCCCCGGGAAGACGTCGGTGGAGCAGCCTTCCCTGTTCTCTGAAAGCCATTGTTCGGGAGCTGAAAGCCTGTTCTTTCTAAAACTTTCAACTGAGTGGCTTTCTTTTCCCTTTCCCTCAGCTGGTCAGCGCACCGCTGCCGAACAGCTTAGCTGTCAGGCAAGCCCGGCATCCCAGCTGTCCGCCCCAGCTTGGGAGGAGACCTCTCTGGATCTCTTCCATCTCCTCCCCCCTACAGTAAACAAGCAAACCCTTTATCCTGGTAAGACACTGAATATACGACACACCCTGAATACAGGGACACCAAAATAGGAAAACCCCTGCGTCTTATAGTCGATGTAATACAGTAATAAATATGTGTAAAAGAGAAATTTGTCAGGTTTTTCCTTCTTGTTTAAACTCATTCGTTTAATCTGCACAATAGTTCCTGAAAGACAGCACCCATTCTGCATACAGCTCCTCACCACTGAACTGGACAAGTTCCCAGCGGATTTCATCCAATATCATTCACCACAAAACATAGCAATATAGAGTTTTATGATTAATTAATTCAATACACCATTAACTATTTAATTATGATTTATTTAATTCATAGAGATTTCAGCCTTCTCTGCTGAATTTCTGAAATGTGGTTGACAGCACATGGCTAATTTGAATATGCGAATAGGAGCCCTGAAAATAATGTCAAAAGCTTACATAGAGATTGCAGTTTTATACCTTTCTGACCTATTTATAATATTTTCATCAGAACTTTGATAAACCAAAAGCTATAAGGTACTTCTTATCAGACAGAGTGCATGCCTGGGTCAAAATCAGTAAGAAACATAAATAATTATTTCCTAATATATGTTTTTATGTTAATAAACACTCATTCCGATAGTGGCCTTAGAGACGTCATTCTAGAATGAGCTTAATGGAGTACAATAAATGTAATATTTAGCATTTAATAAGTCAGGTTCATGTTTTTTAAAATCTGCATTCCTTCTTTATTGCCAAAACATAAGTAATACAAACAAAAATGCTTTTAAAGTAGTGATTCAAAGGTAAGAAAGTGAAATAAGAGAAAAATCAACAGGCACACAAGCAGAGAGGCAGTTCCACTTGAGAGTCTCAACTGATGTTTTAAGTAGACTGGTTCCATGGAGCCATATTCCTAAATATGGCTCTGCACAGTATTCTGTATACATCCTCAGTTCAAGCCAGCAAAGAAAATCACTAAAAGAATAAACTAAAGTCTCTTTACAATACAACAGCCAGACTTGTCACAGTGATTTACATCACAGACCTTGTCTTC
>JANHFO010001228.1:88498-113540 GCA_032468095.1 Pareas carinatus | reverse complement strand
ACTGAAATACATGTTCTTAGTTTAAGATGGACCAGTCACAGAACAAATGGATTTTAATGAAATGACATGCTCCTCGAATACCTTCCACAGTAGTTGGGCTCCCAAATCGCTAAGAGAACAGGAAATCAAACCATATCCTTCCTTTTCTTCCCTCCCTTCCCCTTCCCCTCCCCAATCCCTTCCACTACTACCATAGCGGCTGGAAGAAAATATTGTGCTATCATTCAAAAGGAGTTACTCCACTGGAAAGATGGGTTTGCTGAACAGATTTACTGTTTTCCAGATGTACGGCTCTTAATGTTTCCAAACAGAGCAGCCACAGCCTGGAGAGAGTGATTTAGAGTTTAACATAGTTAGTAGCCGCCCAGTGTGCTGCCTCATCTGTAAGGAATGGAGTGGACACAAAGTCCAAATAGAGGCGGCTGTGTGACAGGAGGAAAGGGCACCACTAACTCTCCTTCCCCTTTCTGAAAATAAAACATGGCAGGGAGTCCACTTATTGAGCTTTTGGTTTATTTATTTTTGCTAGTAATAGCATTGCTGCTATTAGCTGCCACGCCTGCCTGGTTAAGGTGTTCATATTTTGGAACAACAAAAGACAAAAATCACCCTAAGTACGAAATCCCCAAATAGGCTGTTCCAATGAATGGGAACACTCACTTCTAAGAACCCTTAATTTCACAAAGAAACTTTGTACGTAAACTGTACAATAATAATCAGTGTAGGTACGATAGACTACCTTCTAAAACGCTGCAATAATATTAAGAAAGGAATCTTAAGAAAGCACTAAGGAAAACTATTTTGCTATCTACTGCACTTGACAAGCATCTCTCTGCAAAACTGCCTCAAGCGGAGGTGTTTGCAGAGAGAGGCCCTGCACGAGGCTTGCACAGCCAGCTCTTCGAGCACCGCAGCTACATGCCTACATGCCAGTAAGACGAAGCCACTGAATTAGGAGTGAACAGCATTTTTCGGGATCAGAGGTTGTTCTGGGTGTGTGCTGTGGCTGAGCCAGTTCTTGGGGACTCTGTGAAATAAAGCCAAGCACTGTGATCAGTGCGTGTTCCTTTTGGGAGGTGGGTGGGACCACAAGTTTGCTAGTTCTTGCTCGTTTTCAGGGTCATGCTTTGCAGTTGGATACGTACATACGTTGTTTATAATCATCACCGCCCTGATGAACTTTTTGTGAACTGTTTAAAAGTGGAGGTCTGTTGAACAAACAGCGGCGCCACTGCCAGCCGTAATTTCATTGCAACAAGCAACAGACTTTAACTCTTCAGATTCCCTTCATTCAGCCTTTCCTTGGAGGATGGAGAACGGGGGAGGGGAAAGAGGGGGGAGTAAATGGTGCGTGTATCCTTGATATGTGGTGATTGTTAGAAAGATAAAGAACTTTTTCTAAATAAAGCAATCTATTACTTACTACAACAGGAACCTTCAGAGCTAGTGACTAGTGCAGGTTTTATACTTGGAAGCCCTAGTGAAATCAAGGCATTCATTTAGTTGCTGACATTCAATCTTAGCTATACTAACTTAAAACCTAAATAAATAACCATTCTCACCATTTCTCAGAAACAAACCCTATCAATTCAATGAAACCTGATTCTTAAGTCACTGGTAGATAGGAACAGGCTTTTTTAGAACTGAGTTTGCTTTAAGTAGTAAGGACTCTCACAAGTGATGTTAAGATATACCTATACGAATAAAAATTTAAAATGTAGATAGAAATGTTTAGGCTAGGAATCGGGTCCTGTTTGCTTTGCATAACTTAAGTTTTCATGGAAGTTAGTTGGGTAGCAGTTTCATTTGCTGCTTCAAAATAACAGGAGTTTAAAAATACAGGTAGTCCTTGACTTATAACCACAATTGACCTCAAAATTTCTGTTAAGTGAGACATTTGTTAAGTGAGTTTTGCTCCATTTTATGACATTTCTGGCACAGTTAATTGAACCACTGTTAGTGACATGGTTGTTCAAGTGAATCTGGCTTCCTCATTGACTTTGCTTGTCAGGTCACAAAAGGTTGTCATGTGACCCCGAGACATTGCAACTGTCATGAGTCTGTGGCCAAGCATCTGAATTTTGATCACGTGACCACAGGGATGCGGCAAAGGATATAAATGTAAAAAAAATGACTGTAAGTCACTTTCAGTAACTTTGAACCGTTACTAAATGAACTGTTGTAAATCAAGGAGTCAAATGTTAGAAGCTCTTGGCCTACTTGGCTCAAACTTAAACTTAGGTACTGCGATCTACTGGTTTTGAGACCCACACACTAGTCAGACCTTTTAACTAAGGATTATGGAAGTCCACCACATTTGAAGAATTCAATCAGAAATGGGTTAAAATTCTCCCAATTACAGCATTGTGTGTGTGTGTGTGTGTATGTATGATTGTGAGTGAACACACCCTCAGTCAGGTTTGATTCCTGGCAACTGCCTGGCCAACTCCCTGCAGTTTTCTAGAGGCTGGTTGTAGTCCTGATTAAGGCATGTGGCCGGCTAGAAACCAGGTTTCTGGTGGAATTCTGTCCTAGCCAGAAGTCAACTGGCTTAGTCTCTGCCAGTCACTCTCTCTCAGTCCCAAGAAGCAGGCAAGGGGCAAATCACTTCTGAAAAATCTTGCCCAGAAAACTGCAGGAACTAGTCGGGGCACTCCAGGCATCCAAACTTGACTCAAGAGCACCCCAAAACACCATCCCTAGTATTCCGTCACAGTTCTCTTGGGTGCCATAGTAATGTAGTTCAGTGAGTTTGGGGGAGGGGAGAAATGAGGGCGAAAGACGGGGAGAGGGTAGAGAGAGAAACCTGCCCCGGAGCACAGACGCCCATTTTGCTCACCCAATTACAGAAAACTTTGAAACGGCCTCTCCCCCTTCCCACATTCGATGGCGTGGAAAACATCCGACTGCTTAGATGAAACTCGCGCATTCCGGGCTGCGCTCCCGGAGTTCCCAGGTATACCGCTGGAGGAACAGCAGGAACAGGTTCAGGATCATTCCGCGCCAGGAGCTCAAAGCTGCCGCCGCCGCCGCCGCCGCCGCCGCCGGAAGAAAGGAACCGCGCCGCGCCTCCTTAAGAGCTCCCCCGCACCACCACCTCGCCCGCTCCCTTGCTGAGCGGCGGAGCGACCCAAGAGGCAAAAGTCTGGCTCCGACCGCCGCGTAGGCTACGGAATTCCCTCCCCGGGGGTACCTTCCCCGACCGAGCTGGAACGCCGATTTGCAGGAGGGGGGAGGGGGTCGGCCGCGAAGGGAGGGCTGCTGGCGTGCAAGAAATGAATAAATAAATAGCGCGTGCAAGCGGCAACCTGCTCCTCCTTTCCAGCCCAGCCGAATCTCCCTTCACCACCCCCTCCCGCCAGTCAACCGCGCTCGGGTTACAGGGCAGGCAGGCAAAATGAAATAAAAGGCATCCCGGCGCTTGGCCTCTCTGGCTGAACACCCAGTTCTCCGGGCACCATTGGCCGCCGCAACTCCGCGCTGCTGTGAGGCAGACAAACGCGTACACGCAGAGCCTGCCTCGGCCGTTTGATCTCCGTCTCTTCCCCCCCCTCCCCTCTCGCTTGCTTCAAAAGGGAAACGTTTGCATCTCCCTCGCAACGACAACAGACTTTTGGCAGCTTCTGACGCCAGCGGCTGCGGGCGCAGAAGCGAAGTTTTGCTAGCACGCTCCTGCCTTCACAAACTAGAAAAACCTGATGCCCGCGGCCAAGGGAAGCGGCGGCGGCGCTTTGCTCTCGCCTAGGAAGGAGGGGAGGGGTCGGGGGAAGCCATTCGGCGTGTCAAGCCTCCCTAGACTCCCCCTCCCTGCCCCCCTCCCACCGCCTACGCTTTCCCGCGATTCTCCCAGCGAGGAAGCCTTGATTGCTAGCGAGTGCACCGAAAAGGTGAAAGCAAAATAATCCACGAGGAAGCCCCACCGGGGCTCGAGCAGCCCTGGCGAGTCAGGAAGGAGAGAGAATGCACCGAGCCCACGAGTTCCCTTTTGGCGCCTTTACTCTTTCCACCTCCAGCTCCTGTTGGCAGTCCGCCAGTTTCCACTGCATAAACCACAGCCGCCGTCAGCTGAACTGCAGGCGGCTCTAGCTTTAGCGAGCTATAGCGATGGTTAGTATCGGCGAATAATAGCTGGAGCCGAGCGAAGCACGTAAGACTCCACACACACACACACACACCAAAAAAAGCAACAGCTTTGACCGGCACACGCCTCATAGCAGCTCTTTCGGTTTTCTCCTAAGGAAGCCGCGAGAAGAATCGCTCGTAAAACGGCGCCTGATCTCTCCGAATGCGAGGAGTCAAGTAGGATAGAAGAGGCGAGTCTCCGGGATACGTTTAAACTCTTAGCCAAGACCGCTTATTCTTACACGCACCGGTCATAAACTTTTAGGAGGAACTAAATAAACACATCCAAATTAAAATTCTAATGGCCCTTTCTCAATCAAACTAAAGTAGTCTTACGAGATCAATGAGACTGGGAAACGGCGAAGTCGCGATACACACTGAGTTTATACGTTGCGCTAACCTATTACGCGAGTAGTTGTACATAAGTTATATTTATATTTCATTTTTCCTCCTGAGGCACAAAGTACGTAGGTCCAACACTTTCCTCAGTGTTTTTCCTACAAAAACAAGCTAAAACTGTACAGTGACTGACCCCAAATCATCCACTGAACTTCCGATTCAATCGGGGCCTTAATCCGATTCCATAACTACTGTGCCACGCCGGTTTATCATACTATATGAAGCCCACCAGAAGTGTGTGTAAAAACGATCTATAACTTAAACGGATTCAGATCGAGTGTGGATACTTAGAAGTTTAAGCGTTTTCTTACAGGTAAGCTCTGCAGTTTAAGTGCGACCAAGTTCTTTCGAGGTGTGTTAATCCATTCCTAGTGTATACAGAAGAACCTACTCGAAGGTAGGCATTTTATTTCTTTTGCTAGCAATTACTGAATGGTTAACAAATGCAGCTGCGTCCATTTACATGCACAGTTGTTAACGGAGGCGCAAGAGGAATGTAATAAATACAGCGCCGTTTGCGAGGCGGCGAGATGGGAAACGGCGAAGTGACTCCCGCACCAAGGGGGCGGGAGGAGAAACTGACCTTTAGCAGAGATGTGTGGTATTTCGTCCGACCATAAAACCGAGCACATGTGGTGCGCCTGCAAGTTCTAACGAAGTAAAAACACGTATCGAGCCTCTGCAGAAAGCTGCTTAGTTTGGCGAAATAGCACGCCCGGTCAAATGTCGGGGGAGGGGAGGAGTGTTAAACTTCCTCTTCTCTGCGCTCCCTCGAGGCTCCCCAAACTGTCGCGTTCAGAGAAGCGGTTCGGATTTTCAAGTAACCACAATGCTGTTCGTCTGAGCGAGGGACTCTAGGGCTGTGCACTGACGGGACGGACGCCGCTATTAGGCAAGGGACTCAGGCCCTGACACAGATAATGCGAGTGGAGGGCGGAGGGAGCGTGGCTCTTGCAGCTTTAGGCACGGGAAAAGCTGAGTTTTTGGAGCGTGAGCGTAACTCCTTGGAAATCGAGAAGCGCCCCGTTGGTATGGCAAGAGGAAGCAGCGGCGTTAGAAAAATGCAGTCTCCGCACGCGGCCAGGGGGCTTTTCTGCCTCTCCCAGCAGACTCGGCGAGTCCCTGCTTTGGAGAGAAACCGAGGCTCTAGCCTTCGCTTTGTTTCCCCGAGAGTGGGGGCACGATCGGCAGCTCATCAATTCTACTTTCTCATTACCGCCACCCAATCCTCTCTGTGGTTGCCTCTATTACACACTGAGCTTTAGACCGCATCCGCAGCACCGGCGTCTCGCCTCGTTTTTTCCAGTTTCGTATTTCCATAAATCGTGAAGAAAGCGGTATGATTTCTGCCTTTTGACGCCATTTGCCAGCAAAACTTGTGAATAAGTGATGCGGAGAGGGAGGGGGGGCCGCCAATAAGAGAAAGGTAAAATGGCTGGTGAGCCTTCAAATAACCTTGCTGCCCGTCTTTCTCACCTCATTTCTGCCAGAGGCTTATAGAATGGAGAAACAGCGCCCTCCCCAAATGTCAGCCTGCGCAGTACGTTTCCTCCACAGAACTAAATGCATGTGTGAAGGGGGACTGCCAGGCACGGAGTTGCCCTTTCAGGGGGTTGCCCGTAGAAAAGGTGCTCGGTCGCAAGGGCAGGAACTATATTTAGAGCCTTTAACGCTATCACAAAAGATGGCCCTTTAAAATTGCTGCTTGAAGACGGAGTAGGGCACGGCGATCTTTTGCTCAACCTCCTCCTCCCTATACGTGGAGGTTAAGAGTAAAGAAGCGACCCCTCATTTTAGCTTTACGGTCGAATTCTCACAGCTCAAATAAAACAGCTTCGCCCCGTTACCACTGAAACGTTCCCAACAACCGTTCCTGGAGCAAGAGAGCACAACGCATGCTCGCTCTTTCTGGGCAACCTCGGAGCGGCGGGATGCAACCCAGCGTTGAAAGACGCTCGCTTCGTCTGGATAAGAACAATCCTCCTCGGCCTTCCCCTTCGCTCCCACCGGGCCTTAAACACCCCGTTAGCTCTTTTTGTCTTGGTCTCCCGGACCAGGCGCGCCATTTTAGACACATGCAGGATCGGCAGCGAAGTTGCTGCTGCTTTCAGAAACAAGCAGGCAGCGACATTGTCTTAGTGGTGGCGAAAGAGGCGGAACAGTAGGAATAGCGGAGATCGCGCTAGCGCAGGGACCGATGCATCCACCGAGCCAATCTGCTTGGCACGAAAAGACCCGTCAGGTAATTAAGCAAACATTTCTCTTTTTGGGTCGGCCAAACCAGAGCTTGGGGAAAACGCGGAAGAGGCCTCGCTGACTTCCGCTGCCGGCTGCAGCCACAACCCCATTAACCTTTTGAAGGCCTCTTAGGCCCAGACGGAAGCAAAGCGTTCATTTTGCCAGAGTCGGCCTGAGGCGGATCCCCGCCCCCGCAGCAATGGCTCTTTCGGCCTCGCTATTCCTGGAAGGCCAGAAAAATCCGCGGTGGATGCTGGGCTCCATAACATGCAGCCCTCTGGGACCTAAGAACCAGGGGAGCGGGACTCGATGCGTACGTTTATAGTTTGGTAAGAATGTTCCGGTTTGTTTTTTGTTTTTAAAAAATAATTCACAGGCGTAATAAGGAAGTTCGGTTTAAGAAGGAAAAAACCCACATCCGCAAACGTAGGGCCGTGACTCGTGTGCATCTGTGCTGTATAAATAGACCCACGGCCTAGGAACACTGAAAGCAGGCTCGATTGATCCGCACCCTGGACTTCGGCAAGCGCCAAGTCTAGTATTCACTCGCCAGGTCGCACACGTTGGTTCCTCTCCCCCTACAGCAGCGCACCCTCGTGATTCATGAGACCCTTGTCCCTTCTCTGGATCCATGGCCGCCTCAGTTGGCTTGCGCCGCATTACACGGTGTTGGGCCGACAGCCGAGCTGCGAGTCCCTGGAGGGCAGGGGTGCCTCCCGTGTTCACCGGAGAAGCCGGCAGATATTGAATCACGGGCGAGTTGATTTTGCTTAATTGTGGCTGACAGTACCTGTGGTTTCCTCATTTACGGAGCAACAGCATTGAGGGGCCTGATTGATTGGGAGCGCAGCGCCTCCCACTCCCTTTTCCCCGGCAGACACACACTCAGCCACCACCTCCGAGAGAGCCCTGCGTGAAGGCGAATCCCTCGGGAGGGGAAAGAAGCCGCTTCTCATTATTCAGCAAATGGCCGGCGCGCCAGCAGCGAGAGATTCAGCTTGGTTGGTTCGCTGTCGAACGCTCTGCTGAGCTTAACTAGCCTTAAATCCTCTCGCTTCCCCCTCAGGCCCGTCTGCCTGCCTGCCTTTGCCTGCGTCGTCGGCCCCACCGCCTCCACCTTCCCGCCCGCCACCAGATTGGCCCAGGAGTTAAGCACTCGCAAATAGAGACGGTTTTAACCGAGCCGAGAGGGGGAAGGCAACACGGAATGATCGTCGCTTCTTGAAAAGCACTTAAGCTGAAGACCGCTTGCTCCTGATAGGAAAGCCCAGGGTTTTTTTAATACATATAAAAAACCGGGCCAACCCCTTTCCTGACGCCTAAGCAGATACGGGCGACCCAATGCGCGATTTCTCCGTATCGATACTAACTGCATGGGGGGGGTGTTGCAGGTGAATTCATGCTCATTCGGTAGCTCCCCCCCCCCAATCCCTGAACATAGAAAACGTCATTTGTTTGAAAATTCCTACTATATGTGTATTTAAATCCAGGAGCAGGGCAGCTTTAAATATCAGAAGTGGAGCCACTTGCAAGTCACTGGGCAAGGAATCATTTCCTGATTAATATGAAATCTGTAGCTTCTACCTTAAAGCAGCCCATCAAATTACACCTGTAGTTTTCTCATCTCCAGGTATGTCTTCTCAGAAGTGGACATTCCATTAAACTGTGTCACGAACTCTTAAATGTGTCTTATGTACACATAAACCTGACTGGGGTGAAGGGAGCTACTCACAGCCTTAACCAAGAGGGGGGGGTCTCTTCTGTGACTAAGGTCAGAGATGAAGGTCATTTAGGTTGGGTCATGAGCTGAGGCACTCTTCCAAGAGTTGAGTTGCATGGGAAATCCTGTAATGGGACTCAGTGAGGCCAAACACAACCACCATCCACAAGGATGCAAATCAGCAGGGTGGAACTCCAGCCGCCTGTCTTAAAATGGGCCTCCCTTCATCAGTAAGTGTGCCACCCCTTACTAAAGCAGCCTCAATAGCAGACCTGGACAATCTGCCTTTTTTATAAACCAGAAGTGACAGCCCCTGGACAACAGGAAGAGGCCTGAAGCAGAGCTCAGACTTCGCAAGTGAAGCTTTATGGTGCACCATAAAGCTGTGTTAAAGTCAGCCTTCAGCAGCCCCAAAGTCTCAACAGAGCCATCTTTGCCATCTTGAAGTCGGGCCCACATTGGGGTGAGGGATGAGGTTGAGCAGGGTAGCAACACTACAGATGGGCGGCTATGAATTTTTTGTTGCTGCTTAGAGCCTTAATTACTGGCTCTTGATCCTTGGGACTACGACTCGATACCGCCAAGGTTAAAACGCCCAGAACAGCTCTGAGCAGATGTGAGCAAGTTGGCAGACGCGCAAATGAGGTTTGCCTCCAAGCACGATAACAAGTGACTAATACATTGCATATCGCTGAAAGAAAATTATTTTCCTCTAATTTGCATTAGCTCTTTTCCCCTTAAGACCAAACTAAAAAATCAAGGACAGTCCACTATCAGAGGCAGCAGCCTAATCCTGGGGAAATAATAAAAATGCTCGGTGACTTTAAGAGAATTGTGGAAACACGGACAAAATTTACCAATATTTTGGTGAGCCAGTTATGTTTATCTTGCACCTTTGCTCCAAGACAAAAGCAGTGTCACAATCAACATTCCTAGAAAAAAATGCTAAAATCCAATTTATTGCTCCGAACTGCTGGAGGGATCTTCCACCAAAAATGCTTTTTGCAAGGAAGCCAGAGGCTGACAAATATGCAGTATGAGAGTTATGAGAAATAAATTCTACGTGCAAATGTGAGTCACTCTTAAACAAATCAGCTCTTGCCCAATGAAAGGTTCAGATTGCAAGCCAAATGTGATTTGTTTGAAAAGACTGGTTTTACAAGCCAAAATAAAATGCTGCTGTTCATAGGATTGCTTTTTTTTGGTCCTACATGTGCTTTTCAGAAGTAAGTTTCCCTGAATTCAATGAAGCTTATTTCCTGCAAAGGCACTATTAGGCCGGCAGCCCCAAAGCCTGTTCCGTTAATTTCAAGCTCTTTAAGATCAATTTAACTGAGCTAAAAACAAGTTTCCTGTTAATTCAAATCTCCATCATTTTTGCATTTCCTACACCTGTAATTCAACAGAACCACCTAGGGAAGCCAGAATCTCTAGAGGTTCAGTTAAATATGAGAGTTTCCTTTTTATCACATTCGGTTACCTCTGACATTGTGGCCTCTTACAAGTTACTCTTACATGTACAAAGGTAGTGCCTTTTATTTATTTAAATCTTGTTATAAGACATCCCCTAAAAATCTGCTGAAGATGTTACCTAGCCTAGTAACAAAACATTCGGAAACCAACCCACAAACTGGGAGGATGAGCCTCCACTCTCATTCTACACCCAAGCTACATTATTCACCGCTATTGCAAACAACCAGTATTTGAGTGACAAATGTTTAAAGACTACATCCGGTTTCTTCTTATTCAGGCTAACCAAAACCAACTTTTTCAACCACTCTTTATTTGACTTGAGTACCGTCACTACCCCTATCAAGGCTGCTCAGAACCCAATTCAGCTTTACTGTCTCCATAAAAAATATGCCAACAACTAAATATATGTTGTTAAATGTAGCAGGGTTTTTTCACTACATATAAGCAAGGAATAGATTTGCATTGCAGAGATTCCCAAATGTGACCCAATTAATTCCAATTATGAAAAGGAATGAAACTACTCCAATTTGCTCAGCTGCCATTGGACCAAAGCTGAGAGCTTTTTGTTCATGTGCAACCAAAGGGTCATTCTAGACAGCAAGCCCCAATATTACTGAGCCAAAGCAAAGTGTAGCTTGGAATAAAGCAAAATGGAATATTTTTCCATTTTTCTGAAGCAAATACTTATGCAAAATATAGCATTAATTCTGAGAAGAATATATGTAATGATACAGAATTTTAATCAAAGTTTAATATAAGCAGAATAGATTTTAAGAATTGCATTTCTACAATAATTATATATGATGGAACAAGAGTTACTGGGACGCATACAAGATTACATTGTTGGGCATCAAATTGTATTTCAGTCAAAATCTTTTTCAGATTTATGCTTTCTATTGACATTGTGATCTTTCCAAAACCACTTCTCAGATACAGGTTTTACTTTATATTTTATCGAAACAGAAAGAAGTGAGATTCACTAGCATGGCCAGATTCTAAGGCCCTATTTTAAAATAAAAAATATAGTCGTCTTTGATTAAATTGAACTTCCGGTGGCTTTGTGGCCAATGTGTGTGGTATTCCTGGTACAAGAATAGAAGGTTTGCAATTGCCTTCTTCCAGAATGATTTGGGACCTCTCAGTCTTACTCCAACACTGGAGCTCCCTGCTAATCTCCCATCCAGGCAGTAGCCAGGCTCAATCCTACTTAGTTTCCAAGTTCCGGCAAAGTAAGCCAGATGTAATTTTAGTGCATTTCTCATTTAGCTACTTTGTGCATGCACTTTTTTAAAATGTTTATCAAATCACCTGATAAACAATAAACTAGACAGAAAAGCACAAAAATGAACACTGATTAGATGAAGGGATGTATATGGAAAATGACTTGCTAGTTTTCACATGGTTCCAAGGCTATTTCTTCCAAAGCTGGCGCCAGAGTAGAATGCAAGCTGAGAGTTAATTTTCTTTTGCTGCTTCAGTCTTGCTCTAAAAACAATAGGTTCTCAATTCATCCAGGCAGGACCAAATCTTTGCTTTAATTTGGAGTCCTGTGCAAACTGATCCTCCACACATTTACTTTACTGAATTTAGCACAACATTCTCCCTTCTAAAGGTGGCTAGGATTGAATCTCATTTATAGCAAACCATCAATAGCATTTTTATCAAATAAACGTGTTATAAAAGCTTGAAGGGAATCAGCAAATATTACTGAGAATAAGTGTCCACATAGATATCAAAATCCCTACTATATTTACCTCAACAATTTTTTGTCAAAAAAAGAAAGGTTGAATTGAAGAAAAACATGAACTTTACAAAATGAGGCTTTGCTCCTTGTATATTTATATTAATAAGGAATAAATGTACACTAAAGTGTTTTTAGTAGCCCATAATACTATTGTGCAACTGGTTCTGTTGTATTGTCTAGCATAAAAAAGTGAGAATAGCAACCCGCTGTTTCAGAATTAATTTATTTTATTTCAGAACTTCATATTTAAAAGAAAACCATGTTAAGCTAATTTGATAAATACTACAGAGATGTTCTAATCACATTAATCGCTCATGTATTTCTGTTTGGAATTTTTACCTTGTACTTACATAACACACAAACATTACACATTAATTCCTCCTCCTTTTCTCTCCATTTGTGTAAGGCTTAATACAGTAATTTTCTTCCGTGAAAGTTAGGCAATTTTTGATTCAGCAAGAGGAAGTCTCATCTCACCATCTCAGCAAAGGTGATGCTTATGTGTGGACTTCCCAATCATCCTCCACTATCAGACTAAATGCTTGAGAAAGATTAGAGCCAAATTTATTCAATGTGGCATTCATGGAATCACTGTCTTAGACCCAAGCTTCTTGACTGAGTTTTGCTTTGTGAAAGCTCTTGGTGTTCTAGTTTCAAGTAAAGGCCATTCATATTTAACTTAAACATGTGTTTGCAAGTTGGAGCTGGCTTATACAGGCTCTTGACCTGGAATGAGAGACAATCCTGAAAGAATATAGAAATACACTTAGCTGGTTTTCATACTTTATAGTTTCTCCCATAATATATCAATTTCAGTAGAGTCACATTAAAAAAATGTTTGAATGTCCCCCATCTACTCTTGAATGAAAAGACAGGTGGACCTTTACTCTTTCTGATCAACTGTATTTAATGAAGATGTGAAGAGAGTATGCAAACTCTTTTGCATAAAAGGGATTTGACAGCTTGCAGGTCTCTGAATGGCTTCGAATTGCAACCTCCATGCTTCCTATTGGCTAGGGCTGACAAACACTGAAATTCAGCAATTTTTGGAACAGATTCCTAATCCATAACAGTCACCATATGGGAGCAAGCCTTTAAGAGAGATTTGCCTCCATAGCCATGCTGGATTTTAAGATGGTTAATATTTCCCTGACATTTTTAAGAGATTCACTATGGGCCAAAGGCCCTTATTTTCTCAAGTTTTCCTTTTAATATTTCCAGATTTTTGTTTTTTTTTGTCTTACGTACTATATGCAAAGAATCATGTGATTTCATGTATGATTTAGGTTTTATATAATATTATTGAAAAATCACTAGACAGTTTTAGAAATCTTAAAAGCTAAAGCTGTTACATAAAAAGCATAATTATTAATTAGCTATAAAGTGAAAACATAAGAGATTTTGTAGATTCCAGTTTCTCAAGCATTTGTCCTAGTTATACAGAATAAAGTATGCTCTCAGATGGCTAGTTATGGCATTTTTTTAAATTCTGGTCAGGAGTTAGCCCACATTCTTAGCTCTCTAATGAGCAAGAGCAACTTTCAACTGGGTTTATGTGAGTGATGATAATCTCCCAAGCAGCAAAGTTCCACTAGTTGCCCAAGAACTCTTTAATATCTTATGTTCAGTTGTAGCATCAAAAAATTCCGCATTACAGTCTTCGAGAACTCAAAAAATGTAGGAATCACAGGACTTTCTCAGTGGGATCAGTTTACACATTAAATTAAGATTCCCCAGTAGTGGGATAAGCCAGGATGTGTATGTATGCATGTGTGAATCAATCCGCAGTCAAACTAAAACATGTTAATATGCAAATTTTTGTAAATTTAAATAATATGAAGGTGTTGTATAACGTGCAGAAGAATTTTAAAGTAATATATCTATCCCCTTTTATACAATATAAGAAGGCATTTCAAATAATTTAAATTTTCTGTCCTAAAACAGGTAACTGGGGGAGAGAATAAGGTTCACAGAATTCCTATGCATTTTACTTCTCAGCCAATTCTGCAAGTTTCTCAAAGAAGGGAGGAGAGATGGTTTTCTCACCCACCCACCCAGACCTCCCCCGCTCCCCATAAAAAGAAAGCAACTAAGACTTCCAAGGAACCTTTCAGATCTGTTGAGCCTGGCCTAAAGAAGCAGGAAGAGGACGCCGCCTTTGTCGGGTGTGCTCTCTGCAAGAACCGGAACGAAGCTGTCGTCCCCTGCCACCACCCCCCATTTAGCTTCCTCTCTCCCTCCTCCCCCTCGCCATAGTGAGAGCTTTGTGTAAAAGCCGAAGAGGCGCTGGCTGCTCGCGCTCCCAACAGCTGTCACATTATTTGCACTAGCTGTAAACAGCCTTCGCGGCCCCCCCCCCTCTTTCGCCCGCCTCCCCATACCACATAGTTAAATCCAGACTAACAATCCCCAGTTAGAGATCAAGCCAACAACAGCAGCATTGTGTCTGCCCCGGTCGCTTTAGCATCTCTTGCAGCTGGTTTACTCAAAACAAGGAGCCCCCTCTCTCCTCGCTCCTCGCCCGGGAAGCCAGGGAGCTGTTTGTGTCAGCTGATCCATCATTCCGCGAGCCTCCCCTGTCAATCGAGGGGCGGTTTTTAAAAGAAAATAAATAAATAAAAAAAGCTTTCCTTCTCCGCAGAGGGAGGCCGCTCGCCCCGCCCGCGCCAGGACCTCTCCTCCCGGAAAAGCCCGGGCAGGTCCGCCATCCAGGGCGTCCCCCTCGCGCCCAGCTGGGCTAGCCTCGCTTCTCCTGGGCTCTGTCTCGGCCAGACACGCTGACAAGGTCGTGCTCCGGCCTCGAGGCCCCCAGAAGCCCCAGGCCTCTGGTTCCGGAGGTCTCGCTGCGAGCGGGCGCTGGGCGGAGGGGAGAGCGAAGCGAGGAGTGGGAGCTGCGACGCGGGGCTGCTTCCCGCTTGGCCGCTGCTCCCGGTCTTCGCCCCCCCACACACACACACACAGCCCGTTTGCCTGGGCGATAAGACGGAGCCGAGACTCCCGAAGGGCTTCGCGGAAGCTGCCGGGACGATAAGGGCTTTTGCGGCTGACGGGCCCGCGGTGCTGGCTGCGCCCGGAGGAGGGAGGAGGAAATCTCCCTCGCCAAGGCCTCCCACTGTGGAGATCAGGCGCCAATTCGGCGATCTTCCAGCTCAGTCGCTTGCCGGACTCCGCATAAAGCCGGTTCGCCAGAGCCGAGAAAAGGAGCCGCCGTCTACGGCCAAATTCCTTCTCGAGAGAACTTTCCGTTCTCTTCAGACGGAGGGAGCTGTGGGTGTCGCAGCACGCTACACTTGGAGGTGGCGGGGCTGGAGTTAGCGCGTTGCCTTTTGTTTCGTCAACCGCGGTTTGTGGCCTAGTACGGCAGGGCGAACAGCCCGGATACGGAGCGAGGGGAAGAGTCGTTCTCCCATATAATTCTGCCTGAAACAAGGTGGCTTCGCCTTGCTAAACATGGGAAACGGGGAGGGTAATGAGCCTTGGTGGCCTTGGTTGTGCTGGCTGGGAATCCTGGAGGCTGTGGTCCAAACACATTTAGATGGTATCTCATTGCCAGCTTTGGCTAAGTGTACTACTTTTTCATTCTTAAGTGTGAAATCCCATGCAGTGTTTACTTGAAGGAGTCTCCGGGAGCCTTTCCCCCACTAAATCTAAGCTACCACCACAAGTCCCAGGCCCACTGATTACTGGCTATATATTGATATACCAACTGATACATCTGGTTCAACAATAGTACCGTGTTTCCCCGAAAATAAGACACTGTCTTATATTAATTTTTGCACCCAAAGATACACTAGGTCTTATTTTCAGGGGATGTCTTATTTTTTCCACTGAGTCCGCCCAGAACCGGAAGTCTGAGGCCTTATTATCGGGGAGGTCTTATTTCGGGGGATGCCTTATATTTCAGTGAGAGGCAAAACTGTAAGATGTTTTACTTTCGGGGAAACAGGGTAACTGTAAGAGAGATCCAAGTCTCCTATTGCAGTAGCAATAGGAGACTTAGTTCACAGCATGCCAGCAACCGGTCTGTGCAAACAAACCAAGCCCCATTCGTGGGATGCAGGCAGCACACAAAACCACATCCCCTCCGATCCATGGAAAAACCTTTCTCCATCGAAAGGATCCCTGGTGCTCCAAAGGTTGTGGGCCACTGTCCTGTTAGACCACCAAGTTATGAGCTAGCACAGCATGCTGCAGTGCCAAAAAAACAATATAGTCCTTGATTGCATCAACAGAGGGATGGTTTCAAGCTTAGAGAAGTGATAGTACTGCTCTATACTGCACTATTGAGGCCAAGCTTGGAATACTGTGTCCGGTTCTGGTCATCACAATACAAAAAAAGATGCTGAATCCCTAGAAAGAGTGCAGAGAAGAGCAACAAAGATGATAAGAGGCCTGTAGATGATGACATTGCCTGGCACCACTACTCCTTTCTGAGCATGCTCAGCTCCTGAGGTGGATGCTGTGTCAACTTGGCTCGTGTGCCGACAGACAGGGCTGTCTGCCCACTGTGGCACGCGTGCCATAGGTCCTCCACCACTGATCTAGGCTAATGAAGACAAGGATCAAAGGTGACATAGTAGCTCTCCTCCAGTATTTGAGGGACAATCATTGAGATGAGCTGTTTGGCATATTCTCCAAACACCTGAGGGCAGGACAAGAAGCATGAGGTGGAAAAGAGAGATTCTATCTGAAACAAAAGAGAAATTTCCTGACTGAGAGCAATTAACCAGTGGAACAGATTGCGAGTGCTCCATCATTGGAGATTTTCAAGAAAACATTGGACATTCATTTGTCTGGGATGGTATAAGGACTTCTTCCTTGGGCAGGGGGTTGAACTAGAAGACCTCCAAGGTCCCTTCTAGCTCTATGATTCTATGATTACTCAGGGGCTATAGCAACAGAAGGCATAATAAGATTTCTTTTACCCATGGAGGATGGTTGCAGTGACCTGGATCAAACCCGCAGCATTCCATCTCACAAAGGATGTTCTAAGCAGGCTGGACTTTTAACTGTAAAATTCATTCCCACTGCTGCTCCTTTTGTGAAATGGAAAAATAAAATTCATTTGCCACACATGGGAAGCACAGAAGGGAGCACTGGACAGATGCTCTGCTCTTTGGACCCAAATATCAGTTCAGCTGAGCCTGCCTTTTGTGTGCAAAACTGCTCAATATAGCACTTGCAAATTCTGTGTCTCCAAAGTCTCAGTGCTGGCTTTTTTTCTGGACAAAGTAGTCTATTTTAGTGGGCCATTTTTAAAAATCTGCCTTTAAGTTGACCGTGATACACCCGGACTAGAAGGGAGGCCAGGTCGTAGAACTAGGAAACCAGGTCTCAAGGAGTGCCTCTTAGGAGACACCAACAGCTACAAAACGTAATTTCTGGCTCTAAATCAGGGAGCCCCAACACACACACACACACACACACACTCCAGTCGATGGACCAGCACTGGGCCACAGCGCGTAGTGTGGCAGCAACTGGGCTGCAGGAACAAGCCAAGCCTCATCCACGGGATGCAGGCAGCATGCGAAACCACACCCCCTCTGGGCTGCGGAAAAACCTCTCTCCATGAAACCGCTCCCTGGTGCCCAAAAGGTTGGGGACTGCTGCTCTAAATGTGACTTCAGTGTGCAAATTTAGTTATGTTATAAGAAAAGTGTTAATTTTTCTGCTTTGGCATTTACAGCTCCAGAGGAACAAACCTAGACCTTAAGTGCCCTTCTATTATAGCGGCATTTTGTTTATATTCATTTGTTTTTCATAATTTCTTTAAAAATCCTACCAGCAATATGATTAAAATGGAAGCCACACATGGAAGCAAAAAATAAATTGACATTGAGGTATATGTACGTAAACTGATTGCCAAGTTAAATACTACAATGTAATATAGGATTACAATCAAAGAGTACCTTAGGAACAAATAGCTTGGTCTTGTCCATCAATCTTCCTCAACCTGGTGCCCCTTCAAACTAAACTGGACTCCAACTGCCACAATCCCTGTAGCTGTTTGTGAGAACGAATGCCCTGCATATTTAGAGTACAACAGATTGAATAAGGCTATACTCTATAGTTATTTATATGTAACTGGTAGAGAAAAAGGGATAGAATGTTGCTATCTAGAAGTTTCACTAAATTTATTTTTGAGTAACTGTGCACAGACCAGGCTATTGGTGTGCCCACAATGTCACATTTACCAATACCTGCAAAAACTTAGGGGACCATCTTCAAAGCCAGCAAAAATCCTGCTAGATATTCCTTTTGTCAGCAATGCCTCACTTCCCTAGAAGTCAAAGTGGTGTATCCAAGAGAACTTAAGTCCAGGTAAATACACAAAAAATCCTGTGACTGGCCATTTGAAACAGTAGCATTGGATGACTTGAGGCAAGCATCTCTGATCCAACTAACAAGAAAGATAAAATGCTTCCTAATTCCCAGCTGTAGGCTTTCTGACTAACAGGCTGCATTTATCTCAACTTTCTAGCCAAATTCCCCAGTAAGGGAGGGGTCCAAGTGTTCAAGCAGTCAAGCCTCCTGTGGTCAGTCATAACCATTGTCTCAACCAAGCTGGCAAATACTTCTACTACGGAGGTTCTGTGTGTGCGAGTATTAAAAAAAAAAACTTGCTAACTAAGTCAGCAAAGGCCACATTCTTCTTAGAGGGAATAGCATTTCATGCCTTGCAAACCTCTTTCCGCACAAAAGATTTAGAGGAAGAGAAAGGGAGGAGAGGGAAGGGAAGGGAAGGAAGGAGAGGGAGAGAAAGAGAGGGACGGCATGGCACTCTCGTATTTCTGGACTGTTGTCCCTCTGGGAACCAAGAACCAAGTATAGCTTCAATCAAATGCTGACTTTTCCTTGGGGAGCTCAGTAGGAAACCTGAGCTCGCAAGTTTATGCCTGCCTCCATGAGTCTCCCTCCCCCACTTTGTTATCAACAATCATATATAAAAGGTACAATATTGCCTGATTAGAAAAGAAGAACCAAATCTGATTGGGGATATATTCTTCTTGCTAAAATATATATTTTTAAAAACAACAACAACCTTGAAACAGTTGCACTAGACACAGAGTTTCTCAAGGTTCTTGCTTCTCAGAATGACTAGTGTAAAGCACTATTTCAAAGCAGACACAGCACCTTCATAATTTTGTTCATTTGCAAAGAAGCTGTCTCTTAAGGCAGTCCCCAGCTATGCTTCCTTGATAAGAAGCCTCTTTGAGCTCAGTGCTTTTCAACATTGCAATCAGGTATTCCTAGGTTTTGGGGACACTCAACATTTTATAGCCTCTGGAATAAAAAAAAAGCATAGGATCTATGGGAAATACTTACAATTTGCTCCACTCAGATCAACTCCCCATTATTAGATTAACTGAAGAAACTGGTCAGCTGCTTTTGCCTCACAATACAAATGACATAAATCCAAACATGATTCACCTCTACCCTGTTTCCCCGAAAATGAAGACCTAAGCAGAAAATAAGCCCTAGCATGATTAATATAAGACCCAGTCTTATTTTTGAGGAAACATCTCAAAGCAAAGCCAGCAAGATCTACCAGGTATCATCTTGCTCCAAAGTGACGTTTTGTTCTTTTACAGCTGGTCCACTGTGACTCCAGAAATGATTAGGAAGCAGCAGACAGGAAGGGGTGCAGGTTCTTGGGTAAGACCAAGTGGAACCCATAACCACACATGACGCCCTGGGCCAAGAAGCAACCGGAGGAGAAGGAGAGTCCTCCATCACAGGAACTGCGACTGAAAGGGGGAATGGAGACAGTCACTTCCTGCTCTAAGGATTTCCGAACTTGAAGGGCTGCCTAGCCAGACTCTGCAACTCCTCTCAGTCTTTTGTTTTGCTGTTTTAATGTGTTTCCAAGCTTAACAGTCCTTGCCTGGTTCAGCCCTAGGCTCACTGAAAGCACTAAGGAAACTGGGACTGTCCTCTGGCTTGAAATACAAAGCTTTGTCAGAGTTACTTAAGCACCTTTAAGCTTCTACATTTTGTTTTTCATTTCAACTATAGATGTTGCATTTCAGGGGAACTTAATCACCCAATTGTGACTTTCAAATTAGCCATTTACTCTTAATGTTTCAAGTTCTTATTTTTTTTAAATATATTTCACTGCAAACTTGTGTATGTTTAAATGCTGTCTCCTTGTCTATCTCTACCAAATACATTTCATTACATTTCTTTTGACTATTTCCCCCTCCAGCTTTCTAAACATTAGATAGTCCAGTTTAAAAGTAAGTCTGGAGTTTATTGGGGTATATTTCCAAGCATGGACACAGACAATTGTAGACAGACTTCCAAAGTAAATTACAAAAAACAAACTAGAGTTTACCAAATCATCTTTACACTTGCACAAGGCACTTTTGGTTAACAAAATTTAAGCTGATTTTCTGACTTAATGCAACACTGAGCTAAGCATGTCAGCCAAGCTGATACACATAGCACATTATACTAAAGTATAATGTAGTTTATGATCCTGTGTTATCCTGCAAATACAGCCACTATTCCTGCCAGAAATTAAAAAGAATTCCAAATATCTAAGGGAATGTCAGTTTATTCAAAAGCAGTTTCAGGGAAACTATAGAAGATGAAAATGTTTTTTTTAAAATATTTTCCCCTGAATTAGGTATACAAAACTAACAATTCAAACAACTCCAAATCAAAATGCATTCAAGGCAACCAAGAACAGTTACTGAGAAGCAAATATTTAAAAACATAAAAGTAATCCAACATATAGAGTGAACCCGATACACTATATATAATGGAAATCAGGGGAAAAATACAAAATTCAATGTATTTTTACTGAGAAGTCTTCCTGAGGTAAATGAGTTGTCTTCAGTTCCCTGGTTGAAAACTTTATATAGCAAAGATGCAAAAGAAGAAATTGTGATAGATCTTATGGAGTATATGATCTAATCCACACATTGTGCTCAATCATGGTTTGCCAACCTCTGATATGTTTAATCAGGAATTCACAGGTATTGGCTTATCATTTGCAAAACCAAATGGACTCATAAAAATGATAAGCCAAAGCTGAATTCCATTGTAGTTTAGCATATTATATCAACCTAGCCTAAATAAGTTTGTCATGGAAGATATTAAAACAAATGTCCATCTCTCATTTTGGATGAAGTGAATTTCTGAAATGTTACCAAACTAAGCATTATTTTGGTTTTTATTTTTTGTTGATTATTGATGTTATTATCTGTGCAAGTCTTATAGCTATATAGTTTTATATTTACACTTACATTAAAATGGACCACCTTTGATGATGAAGTGTTAGCGGAAAATTTTTACATTAAAATGAAATGCTTGAGATGCTTTAGCAAGTTCATTCCATCCCACTAGCTCTTTTGAGGACCTAGGTGTATTTCTTATAAGAATTTTGAAAGAGATTTCTAATCCAATACAGTTGTAAGGGATTGTGCAATTTAAAGAATGTAACTTTGCTATTAGCTTCATAAAGGACATTGTTACCATAATTACAAAGATGCACTCTTTTTGGGTTGACCCTAATCCCTTAAAATTGTACTAAATTAGAAATCTCTTTCCAAATTTCTGGTAAGAAGCTTATATCAACTTAGGACAGTCAGACAAGGCTTGCTGAAGAAAATGTGCTGCTAGTGGGAGGTTGGCAAGATTTCTGCATTGAGAAGTCCTATCTTGTCAAGCTTTTCTTTAAACATTTATTAAGTGGACAGAAATAATCAGGTATAAAGGTTACATGCTATTCGACAAACTTACACGCCACCAATGAATCTTTTAAATAAATTTAACAATCATCAGATAAAAGAAAATATTTTGTAAGATTAAATAGTTGGTTAAATCTTAGCTGGGAGGTAAATATTATTCTCAGAGAAAAATAATATGAGATGGGGCTATTTAAAATATTCACCCTTTATATGAAGCCCAGGATAAATGTTGCTGTAACCATCTACCCCTGCTCCAGCGGAGTCACATTCTAATACAGGCAAGTCCTCGACTTACAGCCACAGCTGAGCTCAAGATTTCTGTTGCTAGGTGAAAAAATTGTTAAATGATTTTTGCCCCATTTTATGATCTTTCTTGCCAAGGTTGTTAAGTGAATCACTGCAGTTGTTCAGTTAGTAACATGGTTGTTAAGTGAATCTGGCTTCCCCGTTGACTTTGTCAGAAGCTCAGAAAAGGTGATCACATGACCCTGGGACACTACAACCGTCATAAATGTGAGTCAGTTGCTAAGCATCCAAATTTTGATCATGTGAACATGGGGATGCTGGAACAGTTCTAAGTGTGAAAAACAGTCATAAGTCAACTTTTTCCACTTCAAACGGTCCCTAAACAAACCGTTGCAAGTTGAGAACTATTCATAATCGGTGAACACAACCTGAGGAACCGATCCAGGGTGTGTGAATAGACAACAAAATGACAAACAGAACTCAGTATAAATCAATGAACTTTACAAATAGATGTAAAGCATTTGGAGTAAAAATCATAATTGCATATAATGAAGTCAATCTTCTGACAATCAACCAGGAAAGAGATAGTAGGATAATAGCAGAGTCAGCCAGTGTGCAAAATTGCTTTTATTTCGTGTACACCATTTGTGATTTGGCTTTATATGGAAAGTGATATATAAGTCTGATTCCATCGTGTCAGGATTTGGGTACTACCATGTTTCCCCGAAAATAAGACACTGTCTTATATTAATTTTTGCTCCCAAAGATGCCCTAGGTCTTATTTTCAGGGGATGTCTTATTTTTTCACCGAGAACTTCCTGTCTGCTCCGGCTGCACTGGAGGGGAAGCCTTATTATTGGGGAGGTCTTATTTTTGGGAAATGCCTTATATTTCAGCGAGAGGCAAAACTGTGAGTAGGTCTTACTTTCAGGGAAACAGGGTAGCTAAACTGGCTAACATAATGTGTACCATTCTATGGCACTTCACTCCTGGTACTACCAATTGACCCACTTTTCTACCATTCATATGAGCAGCATCCTTCTCAATGAGATTCCTCCCCTAATACAGTTGTATTTACAGAAGTCTCAATCGCATAGGATTTTAATTGTGTGAAAACTCTGAAATGTGTAAAGCTTCCTTGCCATAAAGAAGCTATTTCATAAGACACGCAGTTAATGTGTGGAAGCAACTTGTTTAAATTGCTTTTTTAAAAGATTCTATTAAAGACCAGATGCTTGAGAAGCTGGAAGCCCTAAAAATCTCTTTCCAGATTTTCTTTTTAGGGCAGCAGCCTGTTGATTTCCAGAAAAAAGAACATGGTGTGTAAGTGGAGTCCTGAGTCTGCTCATCAGAGATTAAGCTACAGTTTTGATATGAGTAGCATGCATTAATAGGCCGTCTTTGTACTAATGTGGAATGTTCAAATTCTAATTGCCTCCCGATTTTTGGTTCTTGCAATGTGAAGGAAAAAGCTACAGGTAGACCTCAAGTTACAATAGCTCATTTAGTGACCATTCAAAGCTGCTGAAAAAAGTGGTTTATGGCCATTATTTCACACGGCCATTGCAACATCCCCATGGGCACTTGATCAAAATTCAGACACATGGCAACTGGCTCATATTTGTGACAGTTGCAGTGTCCCAGGGTCATGTGACCAATTTTTGCAACCTTCTGACAAGCAAAGTCAATGGGAAAGCCAGCTTCACTTAACAACCACGTTGCTAACTTTATAACTGCAGTGATTCAATTAGCGCGTCCAGCAAGAAAGGTGGTAAAATAGGGCAAACCTCACTTAACTGTCTCATTTAGCAACAGAGATCTTGGGCTCAATTGCAGCCGTAAGTCAAGGGCTACTTGTATTTTCATACATCTAGGTCATATACTTCGAATAACTTCAGTGGCACCTATTCAGATTACTGTAAGTGACCGTGTTCTTAAAAACACACACTTCTCAGAATGAAGCCGTTCCTTCTAACACTCTCCCAGAATTTTAATCAATATTGCTTCTAAGGAAGCAAACATTTAAATTGTAGGTATAGCTTATTTCCAGAAAAGCATATTTCTCTCTAGACTCTCTATCTCATTACAGGAGGTGCTAGACTTTCAGCTGTCCATTACGATTTTTAAAAGTGGTGGTTATTAAGGAAGTCATCCATGTGATTGCTTTGCTTAATGACCACAATCTATGGTTCCCCCATTGCAGTTGTTAATCAACATTACAGGTCATTAAGCAGGGCGCAGAGTGCCTAGGAGTTAGGGAGGCCTTGGGACCCCTTAGGCAGGCCACATGTGACCTTGGGAAGTGCTACAGACTGGGCCTGGGTCCCCACTTCCCACCCCACTGCATCCTTGCAGGCCTTGGACCTGCTTACCACACCACCTTCCTCTCCACCTCCTGTCATGGCTCAGTCACTTGCCTCTTTCATAGATCTCCTTTGGAAAGCAGCCAATCTGCCACATGGCCTTCTACACAGGGATCACAGAGACAGAGTTCAGTCCCGGAAGTCGGTCCCAATTTGAGAGCAGCCCATTATTCATTGTGGCCGTTTTCAGGATGGTGCCACATAGCCTCCATACTGTATAGGAAGACTGAGGAACGGATCAGCCAGCTCTCCTTCCCAAATGCAATCTCCACGTAAGAAGGCCACGTGGCAGAAAATCTAAGGAAAAAGTAGGTGACCAAGCTATGACAGGTAATAGGGAGGAGGATATGGAACACAGCAGGGTTAGAAACAGGATCAAAGTCTGGAGGGAGCCAGCGGAGCAGGATGGGGGAGAGGGGAAGATAGTCAGGGGACACTGCTGTGTCCTTGCGGCCAGTCAGAATGGTGGGCAGATTGCCAAGTATCCAGATTTTGTTTTGTTAGTACGTAGGTGCTGCAGCAGGATTAACTTTGGACAGGGGTCATAAGTCCTTTTGCTCAGCACCATCGTAATTACCAATTGTCATTGATGAATGGTCGTAAGTCAAGAACTACCTGTATACAGTATATTTAATGACACAGTGCAGTATGATGAAAAACGTAACTTGTTTTCACTTTCAAGAACTTCTAAAAACTGAATACAAAACTGTTCAATTGCAATTTTATTTCTCCGAGAGAAATTGATTTTATTCCTAACCACTAGAGCTCTGTCCTAGTTAAACATATGTTTCTTTTGAAATAAATGTAGATAGGTACTGCTTTGTTGAAATTCTGCAGTCTGATGGATTCTTCTTGGTGCAGTTAAACCTGCAGTATAACTACAGGTGTAACTCCACCAGTGAAATATATATATATATATATAACCTAAATCAGGGTTATACATACTTATATCATTTTAGCTACCATGTTTCTCCGAAAATAAGACCTACTTACATTTTTGCCTCTCGGTGGAATATAAGGCATCCCCTGAAAATAAGGCCTC
>JANHFO010001226.1:212436-222458 GCA_032468095.1 Pareas carinatus | reverse complement strand
ACTGACCACTATCATCAATAAAGACATCTAGCAGAGCCTGTCTCCGTCTCGTTCTTGGGTATCCACGATCTAACAGTTGTATCACAGATTTAATCAGTTTGGAAGGGTTAAGAATGGGAATATAAATAGTTCGCTTTCCGAGGTCTCTCACTCTTTATTCCCTTTTCTCCATTATTTCCAGTGCAAATGTGTCTATCTGTCTATATAACTCATAATCTGTGTACTAGGCTTTCCCTGATTTCATACATAACATCTTCCTTTCACTAACTTATGACACACACATCATTAGCTCATTATTCCTTATTTTGACAGTCCTAAGAATGAATCATCTATACTAATGAGCCAGCAATACTAGAAGGCCCTTTACCTCTTCTTACCATTAATTTTCAAAGGACAGAGATAGGCATGAAAATGTCAAAATGAAAATATATTTTATGCAGTTTTTGGTGGGCAGACAAGTCAATGTCAATGATTTCTCTGCAAAGGGATGGTTTTAAACCAGCTAGAAATATGAGCAGGTCAGAAGATGATGTTATTGGCTTAGAGCAATTGCAGGCTGAACTTGGAGTACTGTTTACTCATAGAAAGTTTCATTCAATAAAGGGCACAACTGCCTTTACCAACCTTTAAACAACACAAAGTGAATAATGAGAGTTTCTTTTTCCAGCACCAAGATTTTACTCACAGGAGAAGAAAAGTAGTTCTGGCATGGTTTCCATCTGGTGAAATGTTAACAGACCAGTGAAATGCTAATTGTCCTATTAAATGCAGGCATATCAGCTACTCTGTAACTCATCATATTTCCTGGAAGATTTTTGTTTTTAAAATGGAAGTGATATGAAGTGACCCATGCTTGCTAAGTATTAAATAAATGAAACATAATTACTAAATTCAGTCCAGAATAGAAGAAAAGTCAATAGATAATTTCAGGTCATAACAGGAGATACTAGTATAGTCAGGACAGCATGATTATAATTGGATGGGCTGCTGGTCTGATTAGCAGCAGCCAGTCCCATGCTCCTAAATGAAAGGGGAAATTCCATTCAACTGTTATTAGAATGCTCATCACTATTATACCGTCTATTACAATGCATTTAATCTGAAAGCAAAATTAGAAATTTCAGAGTTGCTTTCATCTTACACAAGCAAGGACAGAAAGTACCTGCAAAAGAACACCCTTCAAGTCACGTCCAAAATGCACAGAATATGCTAATGACCATAACACAATTTAATGACCTAAGACAGGGGTAGGGAACCTTGGCTCTTTTATGACTTGTGGACTTCAGCTCCCAGAATTCCATGCTGGCTCAGGAATTCTGGGAACTAAAATCCACAAGTCATAAAAGAGCCAAGGTTCCCCACCTCTGACCTAAGAGAATTGAACACAAAAAGATGGAAACTCTCTCCAGGATAATTACCATGGACCACACTCAAACTATCCCTTAGTTTTTACAGTTGTAGACTGAACACATACACTTGCTTGTCACTTTTCTTTATACACTCTATGCCTTTAAATAAACTTTATAATAGCTATTTCCCTTAAGGTCCTTTATACAATGTGGTATATATCTTAATAGAAATAACATGGGTACCTAGTAAAATATCAACTGTTCCCTTTCAAACCCTTGTTCCATCCATCCATAGGAAAGTTCAGAGCATTATTGCTTTAAGTGTTTCGCCATTTTCCTTTTCTCCAAAAATTCATCCAATAAATCAACTCCTATAGATACACTGCATGCAGATTGACACTATTTATCTGTATGCCTGTGTCTGTATACTTTTAATAGCAGTCTGACAAATAACAACCAACTTCAGCTTTGGTTGTCACTGGGAAATGCATCTGTTCCCCTTTTGTTTCTCTTGAAGATATTAAGAGCACGTACTTTCTTTCAAGGGAAAAAAACTGTAACCCACAGCTTGCTTTTCAGCTGGGTCTTTTGAACCATTTTATGTGGAGACTTTCAGGAAAACCTAACTGCACATTCTTTCCACTGGAAGCCTTGTTATCAAAGAAGCAAATATTTAAGCAGCAGTTAAGCTGAAGCATTTGAAATCCCTACTGATTCAGTTCCAGTGAGGGAAACTATAACCAAGGTTGTTCAGTTTAATTAGGGATCTAAAATTGAGTATTAAAGAGAGCTTCTTTATCCAGTAAATGAGGTGGACTGGGAGACCTTTCTTGTGTAATGAGATAAGATGCAGAGGATGTCAGCACATGTGGGAATGTCAACAGGCCATAAGATTTCATAAGGCTAACTATTAGTAACTGTGAGGGGATGTGCATAGCAGGGATAGAGTAGAGCTGTGCTAGTATGTAGGGAAATTAGAGGAAGAAAAAAACGATGGATTTCTTTAGTAGTGCAAAGAGTTTATTCAAAACTTAAAAGTTGACATTTGGTAACATATTGGACATTGACAGAGTGCTAATTGATTTCTGAATGTAATGATCTGGCAAAAAACAAAAACCAATCAATTACTGTAAATGTATCCATCTGCAAACCTAATTTTAACCCTTTACACCAACACACAATTTTCAAACTTCCCAAAAATCGGTTTTAAGATTGAGAAAAAATAAAATACTTGGGTATTACTATGACAAATATGAACCGTATCTTATTTCAAAATAATTATGTTAATTAGAATGCAATTAAGAAGGACTGGTAAAGATGAACCAAAATTAAAATGATCACTGTTGGGAGAATCTCTGTGATAAACATCAGACAACAATATTCAGATGACACCTGTTTTGACGACAGCTTGGTTGGTGAAAAATGACAGAACTTGCTGAAATGGACAAGCTGACTTCTTTGATTAGGGGAAGAACAATATCTGTATGTATTGGTGACTGGAAAATTCTTTCAGATTTTTTTGCATAAAAATTTTAAAAATGAACTTGGGCTTTATAATTTTGATTAAATTATAGAGAGAATAGTATTATGATAACTTTAGAGAGAGGTTAATTATATTTACACTTTTAAGTACTGTGAAGAAAAAACACTTCTTTGTAACTGCTGTTTTCTATTTTTCTTCTGGGTTTTTTTCTTTTCTTGAACTTTTGGCTTTGATTCTTTTTTTTCTTTTTTCATCTTTACATTACTTTGCATTCGTTTTATCTTTTTTTTTAAATTTCCAAGAAAACCATATTTTAAAAGTGAAGAATCAGGGCATCCTTTTGGTCTTTAGCATCATGACATTTTAGTGTGCTGGGGAAGCTTCAAAAAAGTAAAACTTTGAATAATACGGCAAGATTAAATTTCATTTGGAAAAGTCTGCAGTGAAGAGTGGGGGGCTTTATTCAACAATCTTTTCCTCCTATGTGTCCTCATGTGCCTTTTCAATGTACTGCTGTAGGGAAACCTATTTTAAAATCTGACTAAGTGAAGCAAAGCAAATTCCCCCTCTGGGTTCGACTGGGTGAGATCTGTCACCCAAGAGTCTAAACATTTCCTTTTAGTAGCAAGATCCTCTGTGGCAGATTCACAATGTCCTCAGGATTCATGTTGAACAAATATACATTATCACGATACAGAAAAGAGTTATTTACCAGAAGAAGTACTTGAGGACAAAATGATAACTACTACACTGCTAGAATGCATTATAAGAAGAAATTAAATCATACAAATGAACTCGACCATAGGCTTTTATTGCAAAAGTTCCTGGTCTTAATCCAAGTAAGATGCCTGTTTAGATAGAATTTCGGTTGCTAGGCTCTTTGAGAACAAGAACTGTAAATTTCAAACCGATTTTCCTAGCAATCTGGCCCCTTTTTATCTTGCCAATTTCTGGTATATGACTTTGGAATGCTGAATCTTTCTCAGACTTTATGGCTCTTTACTTTCTTCAATATTTAAGTCTAGGGTTGCAAGAATGGAGTAACTGAAAGTGACGGCCAAAATATTAGAACTAGGCCAAGGCTCCTCAGAATACCATGGAAAGCAAAAACAAACAAAAACATAACAAAGAAAAATGGGTAATTGAAGAAATGAACCCAAAGTTCCTACCCAAGAAACCATCACCAAATTATTCTACTTCAGCTCCATTATACAAAGACCGAAATCTCTGGAGAAGGCTGGAATGTTAGAAAAAGTGAAAGGAAAATGAAGAGGAAAACAAGCAACAGAAGACCTGAAAGACCAGGTTATGGATATATTGTCATGGAGAAAATCTATCTATGTGGTGACTAAGATTCAACAGTAATGGTACAAAATCAAAGAATTGGATTTCTGCAAAGCACCACTATTGTCTACTATGACTTGGCTCACAATGACCAACCACAGCATTTCAAGTCCAACAAAAATAAGAAAACTGCAAGGGAGGGGTTTAAAATCATTTGGAGGTCATGGAAAATAGAACTGGCATTATGTTGAAATGACCATAATGCAGAGGGCCCCTCACCCACTGATTCATCATCAGAGACCTCATCCTGCAACGGAACCCTGAACGAAGGCTGAGGCACAACAATATGTCAGTAATAAGTCTTACCTTGCACTTGGCATGAGACACACAATAGAAAAGGTAGAAGAAAGAAGCATCAGTCTAAACTGTAGAGATGGCATCCTTATTTTGACAGAGGATAATCATCCAATTTAAGTGGTTTCAATGTAGTGTGCAATGAACCAATATGCTGGTGTCTGGGCAACTTTTACAGAGTTTGAGTCAGTGCACTGAGGAAATCTGACAATTTATTAGCTGGCTGATGTCTGTGCTATTCCAAGAGAGAAAAGAAGTGCAAGACTCACTGATTGAGAACCATTCTGTTCCCAGATTGATGAGTTGTGCACATCCATATGGGGGAATGAACACAGAGTTTTCTTATCATTGTTGACTGGGAGACAGCAAAGAAATGGCAAGATGCTCCTATCTTTATTTCCATTGAAAGTTGCCATCTTATTGGAACAGTATAAGCTGTCTTTATACCTAAATATTCTAGTAGAATCACTATGGAAATTTATTTTCGTAAGCTGTCTCTAAGTCATAGGAAGCGCCCTAAAGGCCAAAACACAGACAGAGCCTAAGAATTCTTACTTCAGTCACAATACCTTTGGTACTGCCATATTATCTTTTAAAAAGGACTTCTAACTAATCCCTTCTATGTTTAGGTTGAGCAATAAACAGGGCACCATTCGTGCAGATTCTCTTTAAGGTTTATAAGAGTGTGCTGTCTTTCCTGATTATCTATTCAGTACAGCTCATTAGTTCAGACTTAAAAAACATTTGTCCTAAACAAAATGCCACAGCTTGTAAGCTGAGTATGGCAGTTGCTTCTTACTCAAGAAAGAGCAAAACCAGTTGGATGACTGTGACCAGGATAGCTGCAGGAGCTATAGCTCTTGATGGCTGCTGTGAAATCTCTGCTTTATCTAATAATGCCTTTAATTACTATGATGCTGTCTTTCTCAGCAGGCCTGATGGAATAGCTCTGCATTTGGAGTTGCAATAATTGTATTCCTGCTGACTGGTTGTAGGTGGCAAAGCAATTATGTCCATTCATGGGCCGTAGGAATAAGAACCAGTGAGACCTTTCTAATTTTATGCTCCCAGTAAGTCAATACTTCCTTTTGTAAGAATTTGTGGAAGTATCTTATAATTTTCTTCAAATATTAAACCTTTGGTTCAAATAACTGGTTTCTTAGTTTCAAGCAAAAAACTATAATTGTAATTTTAAATGTGCATATTTCTAATATCCACAAATTATTGTTTTTATAATGATCTGTCACGAATCTTATTGTTTTCAGTGGATATTGTAAATGTAACTCAGTTGTAATTCAAATGTAATTCAGTTTTCAGAAATCCATTGTTTTATTTATGTACAATTTCTATTATATAATGGAGCTAATGATGCACCAAAGGAAGCGTCAAACAATAAAAGTATTTTAATTAAAAAAACCTTAATAATAAAAAACATTCATCAAAAACTCTTTCATCTCTTGCATAAATTAATTGAAAAATTAAACAAATGATCACAACATTTCCTGATCATTGCTAACCAAGTCTGGATAAGCTTCCTTTCTTATAGCATTTCATATTAGGGACACCACCACCCAAAAACTCCTGCTGATGACTGTATTTTTATATGTTACCACAAAGAAGATCTAAGGAATTAATTAGCAATTTTTAACAAGTACATTTTGATCAGATACGAAACTGCCGTTTAGAGGACTTCCCATCTGAAATGACTGCATCTTTAATAATAAATGAATAATAAAAAAGAGAAGTGATTTCTTCTACTTCCTGCTAATGCATCCCCCCCTTTTTTGTGCCCAAGTTCAGCTTTTCCTCTTGCGACTTTATCTTCTTCTTTTCTTCCCCTCTTTTAAAATTCTGGATAGCCCACAGAAATATTGAAAAAGCTGAGGCCCTTCTAGCATCTTCACACCTCAGAAAGCCATGATTTCTATAGACCAGTGTTGGCAAAATTGCAACTGTGCAAATTCAAAGAGAAAAAGAACCAAAATAAAAACACAGTGGCAAATAGATGGCCTGGGCAAGCACCAGGAAAAGAGAACAGAAAGAGTCCAGGAGGGAGGAAGACGATATGAGAAGCATGCAGGATTTGAAGTGATGATCACTATTGGAAGCTTCACTTATTTGTTGTATCTAATTTGAATTAGTAGCTTTTCTTTTTATATATTGCTTTGGTAAAGACTGGGCACTAAAGTGTGGCTTATAAATATTTTTAGGAAGGAATGGTGATTAAAATAAAATGATGTGACAAAGAGTTTTGACAATGTTGTTGCATTTCTTTGTCAACCTGTTGCCAGTCTGTTTCTACATATTCTGTCTGTACTGTGTTAGATAGTGTATAAGCTATCTTTATATTAGTTTAACCAATGAAATATTTCCTGCCTTTGCCCCTTGAGAAGACCAGAAGCAATTTGCTATTTGATTTAAAACGTTTTTTAAAAGCAAAATATGAGAGCAATCTACATTTCATTACTTTTTGACATAATTGCTATTTAAATTGAGGCACTTTTCATAACGTCTTACAAGGTTTGAAATTCCTTCTGCAAAGAAATCTCCCTCCTGAGAATGAAGCCGGCACCAAATCTGGGCTATAGGGAGGATGATCAAAAGCGTCTCAATGTTGGAACTGCTTCAAAGGTTCTTGAGTGGATTTAGTGGTGTGCAGGCAAGCATTGTCATGAACCAACACCACACCACAAGTCAGCATGCCCTGACACTTGCGTTGCACTGCTTCGATGATGACAATGCGTTTCACAATCCTGTTACAGGGTGACTTCATTCCCAGGAGGGAGATTTCTTTGCAGAAGGAATTTCAAACCTTGTAAGAATTTATGAAAAGTGCCTCAATGTGAATGACAATTATGTCAAAAAATAATGTAATGTTGTAGTTTTCTAATGTGTTTAATAAAAGTTCTGTATCTGTGAGTGTCTGTCATTGAGAACCAAATGGAGTTTTTTTTTCCAAATTGTCCTCGTAGCTAGACAGAAACCACTTCAGATTAAAAAATATTTTTTAAAAGACATGTAAAGATGAAAACTGCTGGACTCTCTTAGATTCTAACTAATGACTCTGCTTTTAAATGGCAGCATTCAAATAGTTGTTTTTAAGAAACAATGAGGTTTCTACAAGTAAGAAGTTTGTGGGTTGCCAGAGAGGATTGCCAGAGGAAACCCAAGGAAAAATACACTTGCATTTTATTAGGTGTATTGGAAAATTTTAAAGCTAATCAACTTGGAACATAAGTGTATTAGATTAAAAGGACATATGGTGACTCTATATCGATTCTCAAGTCTGTCATTAGAAACAATTTCATGTTGAGGATTTTAAAAATGAACATTCAAAGCAGTTGATCTTGACTGAATTCAGAGACTAAGTATGGTCAACCGTGTTCAGTACTTGGAGGAATTCAGGGGCATAGGCAAAACTGAAGTTAGGCTTCATCCCAGAAGATAATGGCAAAGTCTGTTTATAATGCTGGCAATAAAACAGCATGGATGAAGTCACCAGGCATCACCAGGAGTCAAATTAAACTCAAATATGCCGTTATCTTTTTTTTTATCCTATTAAGAATATAACCATAAAATTACAGCAACGTATTTCAAGACTCTGGATTGCAGTGGCATTCATTCCTAAATTTATTGCAGCTTTTTCATATTCAAGCTGAGTTGAGTGATGTCCGCTGACACTTCTCAAATATATTTAGAGCAGAATTCATGAAATTTTAAAAGAATAACTGGTTTCTTTTGAGGCTGCTTGTGAGTCAGATTCAATCATGTTTCTGACAGTACATGTGCAGTTGGACTCAGATGCTTTCTTGTTGTGCCCTCTTAAGATCACATTTAGTGCAACCCTTCTTCTTAACTGGGGCACTGATATAATTGCTAACAAAACGTTTCATATTGATTTGCTGTGCTTGCACCATTCTCATGAGCTATGTGCACAAAGAAGTTGCATCCTGCGGGTTTTTTTATTTATCCTGAGAAAATATAGCAGCATTGAAGGAGCAAGTCGTTATTTTATGTAACAAAACAAAACATAATAAAACAAAACAAAACAAAATATCATTAGTCCTTCTTTCTCAGTCACCCGAAATAACATTTCTCCTCTACTACTTCTTCCCCTTAGAATCCTCTCCATTTGTTATTGGTTTGCTTGAATAGTCTTTATTCCTTGCAAAATTTAGGCTATTTTTTTTAAATAGACACCAAGTGGCGGAAGAGAGCATAGGTGTACAGCATAGGTGTCCAACCTTTTAGTTGCCTGGAACGCATTGAATAAAGAGGAATTGTATTGGGTTGCATATAAAATATATAATACCGTTAAAGTATATAACTCTTGTGAATAATGTCAAAAGTTTACAATCTTGTAGGGCCATATTACTTACTGTCTAGGATGACATGCAACTGATAGGCTGCGGGTTGGACATGCCTGCTGTACAATATCTCATATATTTCATTGTTCCTATGTGGTCATCCACGTTTTTCCAGTCCAAATACAGTACAGGTAGCCTTCAATTTACAGCTATATTCAGTGACCATTCAAGGTTACAAGGACACTGAAAAGAGCAGCATCCCTCCAATCACATGATCAAAATTCAGGTACTTGACAATCAGTTTGTATTTACAATGGTTACAGCATCTTGAGGTCATCTGATCACTAACTGCAACCTTTCCAGCCAGCTTCCAAAAATCCAAGTAAATGGAGAATGCTGAACTTACTTAACAACCGCATGATTCACCTAACAACTGTAGTGATTTGCTTAACAGTCATGGCCAAAAAGATCATAAAATTGGATGTTAGTTAACAACACTGTGCTTAGCAACAGAAAGGCTGGTCCTAAATGTGGTCATTAGTCAAGGACTGCCTGTAGACTCCTCTCTTCTCTCAGACTTTCACAAGCAGGAAGCAGAGAGTAAAAAGAGGAAGAGACCAGCATTAACTAGTGGGGAAATCACTGAACAGAACAGAACAAGAGTTGGAAGGGACCTTGCAATCGCTTCTTAAAAGCCTCCAGTGACTTCTGAAGGCAAGCTTTTCCATGGTTTGATTGTTCTAACTATCAGGAAATTTCTTCTTATTTCTAGGTTGGATCTTTCCTTGATAAGTTTCTCTCCATTGCTTCTCGTTCTACCTTAAGGTGTTTTGGAGAATAGGTTGTCCCGCTCTTCTTTGTGGCAGCCTCTTAGATATTGGAACACTGCTATCATGTCACCCCTAATCTTTCTTTTCAGTAGACTAGACATACCCAATTCCTGTAACCGTTCTTCATATGTTTTAGTCTCCAGTCCCCTAATCCTCTTTGTTGCTCTTCTTTGCACTCTTTCTAGAATCTCAACATATTTTTTTTATATTGTGGCAACCAAAACTGAATGCAATATTCCACACCTGAAATATTAAGGGCTCTGCTTCCAGCAGATACTGTTCTTATTGAAGCAATGGCTAATTCAAGAATAGAGTATTGCTAGATAATATCGTGTTTCCCCAAAAATAAGACACTGTCTTATATTAATTTTTGCTCCCAAAGATGGGCTAGGTCTTCTTTTCGGGTGAATGCCTT
>JANHFO010001226.1:163826-174621 GCA_032468095.1 Pareas carinatus | reverse complement strand
ATCTCTGGAGGGCCCAGGATAGGGGATGTTCCTCTATCCTGGTCCTGTTAGATCTCTCAGCAGCTTTTGATACCATCGACCATGGTATCCTGCTGCAGTGGTTCTCCTCCTTCCTCTCCGACCGGTTGCAGATGGTGTTGACAAGAGGTCAGAGCTCAACCCCGAGGCACCTGATGTGTGGGGTGTCGCAAGGGTCGGTCCTCTCCTCCCTCCTGTTCAACATCTATGTAAAGCTGCCGGATGAGATCATCCGTGGCTTTGGGGTGGAGTACCATCTGTATGCTAATGACACGCAGCTGTACATTTACACCCTAGGCCACCCCAATGATGCCAGGGAAGTAATGTCCCAGTGTCTGGAAATTGTGCAGATCTGGATGGGGAGAAACAGGCTCAGACTCAACCCTGCCAAGACCGAGTGGCTGTGGCTTCCGGTGCCCCGACATAGCCAGTTGACTCCATCTCTGGCTATTGGGGGCGAGTCACTGGCTCCCACGGAGAGGGTGCGCAACATGGGAGTCCTCCTGGATACATGGCTGTCACTGGAAGATCATTTGACGGCCGTGTCCGGGGGGGCTTTTACCAGGTTCGCCTGGTTCTCCAGTTGCACCCCTTTCTGGATTGGGACGCCCTTCGCACAGTCACTAAGGCACTCGTCATCTCCTGGCTGGATTATTGCAACACTCTATACATGGGGCTCCCCTTGAACCACATCCGGAGGCTGTAGTTAGTCCAGAATGCGGCCGCACAGGGGATTATGGGGGTCCGGGGATGTTCCCATGTGGTCCCCCTCCTGCACGAGCTGCACTGGCTTCCTGTGGCCTTCTGGGTGCACTTCAAGGTGCTGATTACATTCTTCAAAGCACTTCATGGCATAGGGCCCAGATATCTGCAGGAGCGCCTGCTGCCGACTATTACCTCTCACAGACCGGTGCACTCCCACAGGATGGATCTCGTCCGGGTGCCGTCAGCCAGACAATGCTAGCTGGCGGCCCCCAGGGGTAGAGCCTCCTCTGTGGCACCACCAACCCTATGGAACGAGCTCCCTCCGGAGATTCACATGATAACTGATCTCCGGGCCTTCCACCGCACCCTTAAGACCCAAATTTTTATTCAGGCGAGGCTGGCCTAACCCCCAGGGTTTTTAGTTGGGTCGGTTCCTTGGGGGGGAGGGATAGTTGGGGGTCTTAGAGGACCACTGGGGTTTTAAATTTTAGAGTTTTTAAGAATTAGCAGCCCAAATTGGTTTAATTTAATTTTAAATTGTTTTAAATATGATATTGTGTGATTTTAATCACCTGTACACCACCTTGGGTCCTTCGGGAGGAGGGCGGTATATAAATCGAAACATTCGAGGGGAGATTATTTGTGGTGTCTGCTTATCTGTTGTGAACAGGCCAAGTAATGGTTTGTGGTCTGTGAAGACCGTGAACCTCCTTCCATGCATGTAGTCATGGAATTTGCATAGTTCCATGACTATGGTTAGCACTTCTCTATCAGTTTGCGTGTAATTCCTCTTGGCTGCGGACAGCATTCTCGAGTAGTATGCTATTGGGACTTGCCTGCCATCTACACTAAGGTGACCCAGAACTTTCCCCACCCCATATGGGGATGCATCGTACCCGATGCACAACAGTTTTTTCTCATCAAAATGTTTTAGCACTGACGCAGATGAGAGTAATGTCTTTGCTCTCTCAAAACTTATTTCGTGAATGGTGCCCCACTGCCAATGGGCATCTTTGTCCAATAATCGGCATAAGAGTTCTGCTACCATTGCTTTTCCAGGTAGGAATGCATGGTAGAAATTCAAAAGTCCAAGGGATGCTTGCAGTTCCTCCTTTTACTTGGGTGCTAGGGCTTTTTAATGACCTCCCGCTTGGAGTCTGTGGCGTGGATTCACGCAGTATCTATCTGGAATCCCCAAAACCTGGTGGATTCTACTCCTATCCTGCACTTGTCCTTCTTTAATCTAAGGCCGGTGGCCCTGAACCTCTGCAATATGGCCCACAGGCGCTCTCCTAACCTTTCCACGAAATCGCCCGCGATAGCAAGACCTCCCCCCAAAGATTCATACTATCCCAGATCTCTGTGCTTTCCGCCGTGCCATAAAAACCTATCTCTTTATCCAGGCCGGTTTGGCCTAATCACACCTCTTCCTTGCCGAAATATGTTATTAATTTTAAATATTTTAAATTTTAGATTTGGTTTAAATTGGTTTTATATTGCAGTTTTTAAATTTAGCCATGGAAATTATATTATTTTAAATTATTTCTTAAAATGTGTTTGTATGTCCTAAGTGTTTTTTAAATGGCTGTACACTGTCCTGGGTCCCTTTGGGGAGGAGGGCGGTATAAAAATTTAAATAAATAAAACCATTGAATTACAGGCACACTCCCAGAATCCCCTTGAGCGTGCATTCCATAACCCATTGGAACAGCCCAGGGGCTACACTGACCCTGAATTGCAATCTCCACATTTTGAATGCCCCCCCCCCCCCGATGCGTGACTATTTTTTAGCCTCCACTGTTGTTTCATCTACAGGCAGTTGCTGGTAGGCTTGGGCCAAATCTAGTTTGGCGAAAGCCTTTCCTCCTCCCAGTGACACTAAGATCTGGCCTATGACTGGCACCAGTTATGCGTTTTGTTGAAATGCTTTGTTTATAGTGCACTTGTAATTTGTGCATATCCTTACTTCCCCATTTTCCTTGAATGGTGTGACTATGGCCGTCTCCCAACGGCCACTGTCCACGGGCTCTAAAATTCCTTGCTCTACCAATTTATCCAACTCTGCATCGATCTTTGGTTTTAATGCAAATGGCACTCGACGGGCCTTGATAAATACCGGTGAAAATGTGGGGTTGAGATTGAACGTTATGGGGGGCTCTTTGAACAGGTCTAGATTTTCGGTGAAAACGTCGGTGAATTCAGTGTAGATTGTGGATACGTCTGTAGTATGTGTTCTGTTGATTCCCACTACTGATATTCCCAATGCCTCAAGCCAATCCAGCCCTATAAGATTTGCTCTTTCTCCCACGACTACTACGAGGTTCAAATGGCTGGTAAATCCCTTATATTGTATCAACAATGTTGTCTCCCCTCTTACACGAACCTGGCCACTCTGAAAATCTGCCAGGAATAAGTCGGAGGGGCGGAGCTTTACCTATTGACCTCCCGACCAACACATGTATTGGAATGTTGATTCCAAGATGACTGTAATGGCGGTATCTATTTTCATCCTTCATGGAACTCCTTGTAGTCTAACTGTAATCTCTATTGTTGTCTTTATTTCCTTCCTTCTCCCCACCCGGAGGCTGTCCCTATTAGCTTGAACTTGACCTATTTGAATTCTCCTTGTAACGTCTGCCCTCCTCCTAACCTGCATGAAGGTTGTGCTGGCCTGATGTCCCTGGCACATGACAGCAATGTGCCCTTGTTTTTCGCACGCCCTGCAGTAGGCAGTCCAGAACCTGCATGCCGCCCTTAGGTGGTTTCCCCCGCAACCGGGACAAATTGTCGTCTTCGGTGGGTGGTGTAGTCTTATGATGGTTCACTTGCAATTTGTCAATCTCCTCCACCAGTATGGTAGCCTCTTCCTCTTCTGTTACCTTCCTTGGGCCGACATTCCATGGTGGAATGTCTCTCTCCAGTCTCTGTGGGTCGCACAACCTAGATGGCGCTGCCAGCTGCCTCATCTGCCACGACCTCCTGCAATGTGTCATGGAACGACAGGGTCTTCTTGACGAATAGTTTCTGCTGCAGCTCTCTGCCTGCTAGGCCGCAGACTAGCCTATTCCTCAACATTTTTTCAAGTTCCTTGAACTCGCAAGATCATGCCACATGCCTCAGGGCAGCAATGGATTCAGCTACTGACTCCTCGGGTCACTGTTCTCGCTTGGCAAATGCATGGTGCCACACTATCACGGACAGCCTAGGGATGAAGTGATCCTCCAGCTTTTCCTTGAGATCCTCGCAATTCACAGAATCTAGATTTTCAGGTGCGAATAGATTCTCTGTGATGTCAAACATTGCTTGTCCGTAAATGCACAGCAGGGTTGCTGCCCTGTCGTTTGTGATGTGGTTGACCCGCAGGTAGTTTTCCACCTGGGAGCAATAACAGTGCAATTGCTCCAGTCGGGCGACATCGAACTCCTCGAGTTTGCCAATTCAGGCCATCGCGACCAGTGACCCTTCCTGGCTGTTTGGTCATGGTTTGGTCGATGTCCTCCTCATTTGAAGGATTCCACCTTCATCACCGCTGTTGTGCATTGGAGGATGGACAAGGGATGACACGAGACAGATGAACAGCAGTTGCTTTTATTCTACATCTTACTCCAGAATGGAGTCAATGGCCCACGGTGTTCACCTTTTAAAGAACCCCTCTGACCTCACCTGGCCAATCATAGTCCTGTCTTTTCCCACAGTTGTGAAGAGGTGTGACTCCTCCTACACCTGAGTTCAACTGGACCAATCTGGGGGCTGGCTTTTCCCGTGGTCGGGGTGGGCGTGGCTGCACGTGGTCTGCCGGTGTTCTTGCACACGCATTTGTCACACTCTGACACAACAAAAAGGATGAAAGAAAGGGCTTGACAAGGTTCACAATCTCCACAGCATCATGCCACATAGAAAAGGAACAGGACTTACACTATGATACTGCAATATGAATTTCCCCAAACTAACCATTCTCAAGTAGACACTGCTCATTCAGTTTAAGTTATTAGCCTTTCATCAAGCTCAATACTCACGACAATTCTGACTACGTCAAGCCCTCACGATTTCCTGAAATTGACACAGAAAAAAAGAGCTAGATGCCTTCTCTTTATCATCTGATGATTTTCATGTAGATCTTGGAAATCTTTGGAAACAGAATAGAGTCTTGAGAATGTGGTGACATATCAAAAGAATTTCGATTACTGGAGAGTATCGACATTTTTTATTATTATTTCAAAGCTAGTGGGTTGCAGCAAATCACTGATCATTAGGTAAGACCAAATGCTACAGGGATACTTAGTTACCGAGCATGCACATACACATACCAAAACCCCAATGTACAGAAGAAACTGCTTTACAACTGATAAGAAAGTGAGCTAACAAGTCTTAGCATGAAATTCACCGGATAGAACAGAACAGAACCACTGCAGAACTATTCTTCCTGTTCCCAAATTCAATCTAGAATATCATTGTTGATGCTTCCAAAAATCTCTGAGAGATCAAGAAAACCATACAACAGAATCATAGTCCATCAATCCCCAAAGATCATCCATCAGATTGAATGATCAAGGCTATATCATGAACTGAAATTGATGTGATCTAATTATGTAAAGTGAATTACCAGACATCCCATAGTTAGGTCTATATTCTAAATGTTCAGTACAAGTTAAAAGTTTCTATCTATTTGAGGAATGACAATATTAGCTGTAAACACCAACATTTCATTGAAGGGGGATGCATTTTAAATCAGGAAAATCTGCTGACTATCACCAAGAAAAAATGACTGCAACTGGGTGGTTATCCAGATCACCAGAGGGGTGAATCAAGAAAGAGACACGATCAATAAATTGGTCACATCTGCTAAATTCACACAGGAGAATTTTTATCCCCTAATACAGTCCCTATTATCTAGGTAGGAAAGAATCAGGAAGCATTCTCACTTCAGCAGTATGTTGCATACAGATGAGGAATCTTGCTTTGGATTGACATCAAGTGCAAAGAGCATTCTCTATTGGACTTTTTCCTAGTTTAATTTGAGTCCCTAATAGAGAGCAAAAAAAAGCCTTGCTGTTAGCAAAGCCCTTTCCTCCATTGGCAGGAATCAGAGATGTACCTTCATACCCAGGTTTAAAATGATGAAAAGGTGAAAGGAAGGAAAGCCATATTCTCCATTATATCTCCTGGTGCTGTAACCTGTCTTGTTGTCATGCCAACAGAAGAGCATCAGGATATACTTTCTCACTGCATTGAATATGGCAGATGTTATATTGATAAAAACAATAGAAAATTATTCGCTTGCCTGATGAAGAAAATTTTTTTTAAGTCTGTTTAGGGGAAAACAAACATGCTTAGAAATGGTACATCTGTCCAAAAACAATACCTTTTTTTTTGCTAAATAGTTCTTTTAAAAGGAAAGCAAAGCCTACACTCTTGAGAGTAATACATTGCATTTCACCTAATTAAGGACAGAACACAGGAAGTTTTGGAGCTTTGGAGTTTTATTTGCTTTTTTCTCCCTGTCCCACTTTATCTGATGAAGAATACACTTGTTTTCACACTCTTTTGTGGAGTTTTATTTAACATATAATAAAAAATATTCTCCCAAGTATGTGTTTTCACTTCCCTCCTCTATAGCTCTACACACCAAAGCTATTTTGTGTAAATATGTTCTAGTAGAAGCACTTCTTGAGATGAAACTGTGATCAATACATAGAATGCAGTGAATTCTTTGGGCACTGTTTACCTTAACATCCCATGAGGGATCCTGTATCTTTCAACACTTTATTTCCACTATAAAAATTCAAAATTCAAATCATTCTTTCTTAATGCTTTTGGTCATATGGCACCTGGAAGATGGAAGTGTACAGTTTCTTGAGTAATCTCAAGATTATTCACAGAAAGTAACTTCATAACAATCTGGTTCAAAGAAGTGGGGTAAGTTTTAAAGAATTATTCCTAGGTCATGTAAGGGGATAGAAATAAGGCCTTTTGATTATGTAGAATTGTTCTATATTGACATCTGTACTGATGTGAACATAGATGGGATTGAGCTACAGGTAGTCCTCCACTTATGACCACAATGGAGCCCAGGTTTCTAAGAGAGACAGTTGTTCAGCGAATTTTGCCTCATTTTACAACCTTTCTTGCCACAATTATAAAGTGAATCACTGCAGTTGGTAAGTTATTAACACCGTTGTTAAGCGAATCTGGCTTCCCCATTGACTCTGCTTATAAGAAGATTGCAAAGGAGGATCACATGATCTCAGGACACTGCAATCATTATAAATATGAGTCAGTTGCTCGGAGCCTGCATCTTGATCACATGACCATGGGGATGCTGCAACGGTTGTAAGTGTGAACCATCATAAGTCACTTTTTTCAGTGCTGTTGTAACTTTGAGCAGTCACTAAACGAACTAAGCCGTGGACTACCTATATTTGTTCTACTTGCTTTTCGAATCATTTGGTACCTACTGGGTGTCTCCCCAGTATCCTTACCAGTCTGAAGTCAAACTGCAATCACTTTTACAGAAATCAGTTAGGGGGACACCATTAACTCATCAGTGTTTTCCCTCCAGCTGAGCAATAAAAAAGCATAAAAATGTCTGCAGAAAAGTAGGCAGTACATACTTCAGATATTAGGGTTACGAAAATCCAGACAGTCACTTGATGGCAACAAAGACATACAGAAAAAATAACTCTTTCATGCCATCTAGTGGTTATCTGGATTGCTGTAGCTCACATTTGTAGTTTTACAAGAATTTTTTTTGGGGGGGGTATTATTTTTTTATTATTTTTATATAAAAACAAGAAACTTCCTCAAGTTTCTCCATTGATATTTTACATTTCTTTACATTTCTGTTTTCTGGATTGGTTTCCATATCAATTTCTTTGAGGCTGTTTTGTGGATTGGTTTCTCTTGCTTGCTTCTTGAAATATTTGTGGGGGTGGATTTAAAAGTCTTACAGCTTCCTTTGAACCTCCTTTTGCCTTTTAGTTTATAGTTTTATTTTTCTTTCTTAAATATAATCATTTTTACAGAAACTTTTTGCCTTCTTTCTATTGCTTCCAGTTTGTCAGTGTGGTTGTTATCCATGCTGTAATCCTTTGTCTTTGTCTTTTCTTTACTTGTCTTTTTTTCCTTTGGCTCTTTTATACATATTTCCATAAATCCATCTATAAATGTCATTATCATTTCATTCCTACGTTTTAATATTTATGGAATCATTTTTATTTTTATTTTTTATAGCTTTTCCTCTATATTTACTTAGCAACAAGTCCTGGAATTTCACTCTTTTATAGATAACAATATTATCCTTTCTAAGTAAAATCAACAAAATGCAGCTTCAATGTGAGCTCAAAGTTAGGTTTCACTTCCCCCAACGCATTCTTTTTCTTTTTAAAGTAAGTCCAACACAATCTTAGCAAATTTACTATCTTTTATTATAGAGGCAGTAACTTTTAAATTTTAGCATAGATAGAAAATCATTTCATCTCTAGATGTTTTATTTCGGTTCCAAGCTTTTTTATATATAATTAATCCCTTCTGTTTTCGGTCATCATTTTTTTCTTCTCTTTCGGGTGTTAACTTTTTTAAAATTTCTTTTAATCAGGTAGCATAGTCTTTTGGTGTAGGATTTTAAACTCACCCAGCTGGTTAAATGCTGATTGAAAGCTTTTTTGTGACTTGTTTCCAAACCACTTTTATTGTTGCTTCTGGCTCATCTGTGGCTGAAGGCTGCCACCCTGCAGCACAGCCAGGCAGACCTTTTGAGAAGTTTTTTCTCAATCCCAGGGTGGTCGTCATCTTCCCCGGGACTGCGGAACATCTTCTTCCTTTGTTGCCTCTCCAGGGCAACTTAGGTTCAGCTCCAGGCATGGAACTGGACCGATCTACCTGCTGTCAGGCAGTTCGACTTGGTAACCTCCTGAATCTGCTGCCTCGTCACCGCACTGTCTGCCTGAAGTCTACAAGAATTATTGTGAAGAAATGCTTCTGCTCTTATCAAAGGAAAGACAGGTCACTTCTCTGCTATTCATTAAAACAGCCTTATCTTTTTAAGAGTTCCATGCATCTCTGAAAATAGGCATATTTTATTAAACAGGGTGGAGACAAAACTTCTTTCTTGGGGCTGGGAAAGAAAAAAGTCTCTCATTTTCATGGAGGGATGGGATCCATTTAGTCATCTTCAGGATTTCTAGAAAAAAATTATTTATCAAGAAATCTTGCTTTAATACCTGTGATAAGTTGGATTCCTGATCCCTCCCTCTTTTTAAATGGTTTTGAGCTCTTTTCAGAAAGGACAATTTTTTTAAAAAATGATTCTATAGGTCCAGTTAATTTGAATGTTTGTGTATACAGAGTGTTTATAAAGTTCTTGTTCACTTTTAATTTTAACAAATTATTTTAAAAAAATCTTTTGAAGCTGCTGCCAACACAGCTGTTTTCCTCCATCCCCAGGAGATGCTGCCTCTTCATTGTTGAAAAATAGCCATTTCATAATGTTTTGAAGTACTAGGAAAATATTTCAATAACAAAGATGCTATCAACCAAAATGTTTCTTTAGAATCAGATTTAAATTAGAATAAATTCTGTGTGCATTTTCTACTAATAATATAATTGCATGCGGTGACAGAACAAAAATAATTATTTGTAATAGTTACCATAGGTGCACCATTGTTGCAGCTATATTGATTGTCATAAAGATGATAGATAAATTTTTAACTATCAAAATAGATGGACTAGCATAGTTTCAATTTATTTGTAAATCATATTCTATCTGGAGAGGCAACACTAAAGATTAAAATAGCCGCCAGGATCCAAAGAGGTCGACATAACTATACAAAATGCTTCCTCACATACACAAGTGAACCTTTTTCTTTCAAACCTAGAAACAGGACCTAATACAACATAGAATGTTTCTTCAGAATAATTGGTGTTTCGAGGAGCGTCCAGGCAGAGTTTTTAATGTAATAAGGGCTGCTGAATTCCTATGTAAGTTAGATCTCTATATCCCTACCAGATTTCATAAATGCGATGACGACTTAAAATCTGCTCCCACACAGCATCTATATGACACACACAAACTTACACATACACAAAATCCACAAGTAATTCTTCCCTTGCTGTAATAACTAAAACGATTAGAGGGTTGCTTGTTGAGAATGTAACAGAACATGATAGTATGACCTCACATGATCAATAATTTTATATGTCATGGCAAAGCTATTTCATCTGACAATCGTAATCCATATTCTGGCCTGGAAGTTCATTATTTCATAACTGTTGCAAGGCAACCTGCTCTTTTCCAAATAGATTGGACCACAGTTTCTCAATGTATGAAGACCACAGTTGGCAACGTCTAAAAAGCCCTGGATTGGTGAATTTTCTTCTCAAAGGACTATTCCAAAAGTTATTTTTCAAATAATGGTAAGAAACTGGCCTATATTCTATTTTATTGGTTCTTACATTTGCCATTTTTGTAACTTAAATAAATCTTGCAGAATAGCACTCTGGTCCTTTCTGTACGTTTGTAGAGTACATTTATATTCCCTATAACCTTTACTTTGAAGTTTAATTACTCAAGTTATTTTCTTTCCTCATCTTGATATTCTTTGCACTGGTTCTAATTTGAATTTAACATTAATCACCAAAATAAGAATTATTGGTTTCATTCCAAAATATTCTCTCTGGAGATGCCATTAAATTTGGATCCTGTGGTCAAATTCAGCAGCAATAGCAGTGCCATTGGCTACACAAGCATCAGTCATGTTGAAAATGGCCTTAGAAGATTGGAAAAATAGCTGAGCATATTCTAGGGTCACTTGGATGCCAAGGGGTGATTCTGCAGCATCCTAATCTGGTTTTATGTCTTGACATTCTAACAAATGATACCAGTTATATTTTCTCATACTCTTCCGGAGCACTAGATTCTATTAAAAAAGAATGGAGAAAGACTGGATTAAAATCTGACATGATCTAAGCTTGGGGAATCTATGTTATTTTATTTCTCATTTCCTTCCTTCCTTCCTTCCTTCCTTCCTTCCTTCCTTCCTTCCTTCCTTCCTTCCTCCCTCCCTCCCTCCCTCCC
>JANHFO010001226.1:131983-143398 GCA_032468095.1 Pareas carinatus | reverse complement strand
GTTCAAAGTATTCCATAAGAAATCTATACAACTGCAGTCCTGCAATGCCATGTGGCTCCCAAATTCAAAGAAGAAAGTGTCAGTTGCCATCTTATGCGCTCACCTCTAAGCTAGCCAGTCTCCTCTCCATGTATTCCATTAACTGCTGCTGTCCATCAACAGCACTGGCCAGGATAATCAACAGAACCAAGATATGTTGAGGAGCCATGATTGTGCTGGTTGTCTTCTGCTTTGCCAGCCAGAGATTTCTGTACCAGATTCTACCTCACACCACTGGAATGTTTTGACAGTTTCTCTGTAAAAGAAGGGAGAGAGAGCACACACTCATTTGCTAGATTTTATTAAATCCAGATGTCTAGTTGTAGAGGAGAGGCTGGCCCATTCCAAAAGAAGCCTGCATTGAGTCTTAACTCCTTTATTACCAGAATCCTACAACTACTGGAATTCAGTAGATAGGAAACAATATTGTACTTATATACTGTTACTTTGCAATTACATTGTCAACAAATTTACAAGTATAAGGACAAGGAGTGCCAAGATAAGGAATGACAGAGGTTACCAATAGCAATATTATTCCCATGGAATAACTAAACAAAGCTCACTATTCCTAGCAAAAGAAAAGTGAAAAAGAAACATTTAACTGCCAGGCAGCCCTATGTTCTTTCTGGCAGTCAACGGAGAAATGATCACAGAGGCAGAAAGCAGTGTGACTAGCTTTTGTACTGGTTTAGTTAATAATAATATTTATTTAGTCAACCATGTATGAGAAAACAAGTATAAGAAAGAACATACCATATAAACATATAGGTATAAACAGGTATAAGCATATGCATAAAAAATGAGTACGAACAAATGGGGACAGTAGGACAGACTTCTTAGGAATGGAGTGAGATCCATGGTAGACAGTTTCGGTTAAAGTTTTGGGGATTTGAGGATGTAACAACAGCGTCAGGTAAGGAGTTCCAAGCATTGACCACTCTGTTGCTAAAGTCATATTTTCTGCAATCGAGTCTGGAGTGGTTCACTTTGAGTTTGTATCTATTGTTAGCCCGGGTATTATTGTGGTTGAAACTGAAGTAATCATTGACAGGTAGAACATTGTGTACAATTTTGTATACCAAGCTTAGGTCAGAACATAGGCGGCGTAACTCTAAGCTTTCTAGGTCCAGAATTTCAAGCCTGGTGACATAAGGTATTCTATTGTGGCGCCGAGGGATGGAATATTCTTCTCATAAAATACCTCTGCTAGTTAGGGTGTTTTATTTTTATCTGCATCCTGTCACTAAATGAATACTAAGTTGAGTTGGAAAATGTGCTTACCGTCCAATTCCCAAGTAAAAATAAATGTATATAGTATCATTTTAGAAGGGTGCATGTGTGAATATAGATCTTGGCATTTGCATACAAAATACATCTTTCAACTCTAATATTGCTTGGAAGCAAAAACACACAATTTATACATGAGTACCCACTTATAAATAAATAAGGTACACATCTGAATTTTATTATACAGGGGAATCAAATACTAAACATTTAAAATATTTCTTTGTGAGTCTGATAGAATGATGGCACTTATCTATTTTTTACAGTAATATTTATATTAAATACTATGAAAATTAAAGTACAAGTATACATATATGAGTAATTTATTTGTCTCTTGGGAGAGGTGTTCAGTTCAAATTCTGAGGATTAGACTGCAGACTGGCCCATCAAGTATGAATGTAACTGAATAAAAGAAGTAATGGAATTATAAAATGTTGAAATATTTAGAATAGTTAAAAAGCATTTGAAAAAGCAAAGGCTGGACTTTATTATGGAAGCTAAGACTTCCTGAAGAGCTAAACAGAAAAATTCTAAAAATTCACAGTTCAAAACCTAGAGGCAATTTTTATTCTGCAATGACTACTGACTGCTCTGATATTGCCTGTGTTCTATGACACTACTGAATAGGACTTGAATCAATAGAAATACTATTGATTCTAAATAAAAGAGCCATAGGGTTAAACGCATACTATGTATGCAGAAATCTCCTTTCTCTATCAGATACACTACAAAGCTGTGGAGTTCCTACATCATTCCCAAAGTTAGGTTGAGCGGCCTCTTCCACACTTCAACTTGCTTCTCTGTTTGAGGATTATGTGCAATATAGCTGATATTAGCACATGTTTTTACTTTATTTACTTTTATTTTATACTTTTATACCACCCTTCTTCCCAAAGGGACCCAGGGCGGTGTACAGCCATTTAAAAACAGTACAAATATACAAAACAATGTTTTAAAAATAGTTTAAAAATACAATTAATGTGGCTGAGAATTTAAAAACCGGAATATAAAATCAATTTATAGCCGGATCTAAAATTTAAAATATATATGAAATATAGCATTTTACAAGCGGAAAAGAGAGTGTGATTAGGCCAAACCGACCTAGGTGAAAAGATACGTTTTTATGGCATGGGGGAAAGCACGGAGGTCTGAGATAATGCAAATCTCTGGGGGGAGTTCATTCCAGAGGGTGGGAGCTACCACAGAGAAGGCTCTCCCCCTGGGGTCGCCAGCCAACACTGTCTGGCCGATGGCACCCTGAGGAGGCCCTCTCTGTGGGAGCGAACAGGTTGGTGGGAGGTATTCGCTGGCAGAATGTGGTCCTGTAGGTAACTGGGTCCTAAGCCATGGAGCACTTTAATGGTCATAACTAGCACCTTGACGTGCACCCGGAAGCCCACTGGCAGCCAGTGCAGCTCGCACAGGAGGGGGGCCACATGGGCCCTACCACTGGCCCCCATAGCCCCCCTTGCGGCTGCATTCTGTACCAGTTGGAGCTTCCGGATGCAACCCAATGGGACCCCCATGTAGAGAGCATTACAGTAGTCCAGGCAGGCCGCGACGAGTGCCTGAGTGACCGTCCGTATGGCGTCGTGATCTAGAAAGGGGCGCAACTGGCGTACCAGGCGAACCTGGTAAAAAGTCCCCCTGGTGACGGCTGCCACATGATCTGCCAAGGACAGCCGTGCATCCAGGAGGACACCCAAGTTGCGGATCCTTTCCGTGGGGTCAGGGTCTCGCCCCCAATAGCCAGCAATGGAGTAAGCTGGCTATATTGCGATGCCGGCAGCCACAGCCGCTCGGTCTTGGAGGGATTGAGCTTGAGTCTGTTGCGCCCCATCCAGATCTGTATGGCTTCCAGGCACTGGGACATCACCTCGATGGCATTGTTGGGGTGGCCTGGGGTGGAGATGTACAGCTGAGTATCATCAGCGTACTTATGGTATTCCACCCCAAAGTCACGGATGATCTCACCCAGCGGCTTCATATAAATGTTGAACAGGAGGGGCCAGAGGACCGATCCCTGTGGTGCCCCTCAAGTGAGGCACCACGATGTCGACCTCTGCCCCCCCTGTCAACACTGTCTGCGATCGGTCAGAGAGATAGGAGGAGAACCACCGAAAAATGGTGCCTCCCACTCCCAACCCCCTCCAACCAGCGCAGCATGATACCATGGTCGATGGTATCAAAAGCTACTGAGAGGTCTAATAGGACCAGGATAGAGGAACTGTTTTGAGGTACAGAGGCTATTTTGGAAATTTTTATGGGATTGAAATGGGTTTTTAAACATTATAAAGTTTAGTACATCCATTTTCACCCTTATTTCACCTCTTTCCTTTAATTATTTATACTTTTTAAAAAATGGCTGGATAATTATGCAGCTAAATTTTGGTGGTGTTATCTCAAAGTGTATTGGGCATATTTGAAGTAAGTAAAATAGGTGTATTTCACATCATGGAGGCATAATACAGTAATTTCTGTCCTTTATTTTAGTTTTGTTAACTTACATTCACACTTTCAGCAGGACCATCTTGGATATTTGCGAGCACAAATGAGTCTATAGTTGCTCATTTGATTTCCAATCCGTATTATTTTGGTCTTGGCTTAGTGCATTATGTGGATCCAGCTGGTAGTGGCTTATTACATTGAGTACATATAAATCATGGCTTACTGTGACAAAGGAATGGAATCTGTGCTGACAATATCACACTAGACGGACCAGTAGTCTAACTCAGTATAAAGAAGTATCCAATTAAACTTTATTTCAAACATGTCTTAGTTCAAATGAATTAGGAGGAAGAGATTGTATGTCTGTTTCATCTGTTTGCATATGTAACACGATTCTAATATAGTTTTGAAGAGTAAGGCACATCTCTTTTTTTTAGACAGGAATTAGAATTCGAAATTTCTCAAGATGCAGGTATATTTGTAGTCATATCATTTTGTAGAAAGGATATGACAATTTTTTATAGTTTAATGGGATCAATAATAGATTAAGATTTCCATCACTGCCAGCACTAATATTCTGTCTTGCAAGAAATGTGGAAAAATTATAGAGCCTGGGAACCAAGCAGAAATTTCAGACGCCTCCCAGAAGCTAACACTGTACTCTTATATAATAGCAGAGAATTCTCTGGATTGGCAAGTGGCACATGTTTTTTCTTTAAGGGGTTTGATGGAGAGTGGCAATCGGATTTAATACATCTAATTGAGAAACAATTTTATCTGAAATTTGGGGGAAAGATTGATTGGCTTTGGAGACTGGACATGATATATTTAATCAATCAGCAATTGGTAAGAAATGATATAAAGAAACAAATTTGGATATTTTATCCAGGACCAATTAAGTTAATATTTGGGATGGTTAGGAATTGAAGTCATGGCAAAATTTCTACAAGTTGATTACAATAACAGCTTGTTAACAAAGGGTTTTGGAACTTTAACTTTGTCTTTCTCCTATTACTGTTCACAATTTTTATTACTTTTATATTTTACCTCATATTTTTATTATTATTTTTTGTTAAACACTTGGTTATCAATAGAGTTTACCAACGACAGGCTAGCAATTCATAAGTAGATATAGTAGTTTAACAGTTTAAAATTCTTTTGGTCTGTTTTGATTTTTGAAATTTGGGAAACCAAAATTATTATATCATACTAATCAGCATTCAATTAAGGTGATGTTGTGTGTACATGTGCTATTTTTAAGACACTTTTTTTGTTAATGTCATTTTTATTTTTTGTTTTTTAATATTTTGATGTTTTGTATTTTAATCTTTTTTCAATAAACTAAAAAAATAATGAAAAAAGGAAAGAACGACTGTACACTTGTATAAAGTCCAACATAGCTGGCCACTATCACAGGACCTACAATGTACAGATGATCCTTAAAGGTATTTTTGAAGGGAGAAAAGGGAAGAAAGGGTTCCTGCTCTAAGAAAAGCCATTATTGGATTTTCTTTTTGTATGATTTTGAAACAAATGGATGAATTCCTCAATTACTAAGAAATGCAGCTGACATGGAGACTAGTAATATTAACTGACTCCAAAGAGTAACAGATAAACAGAGCCCTCGGATGCTCAGAAGCTTCAATATGTTACTCTTTATAAATGACTGAAGGAAAGCAAGAAAAATCCTTCCTTGTCAAAGTCAGTTAGTTAAAAATGAACTACTGTTCTTTTGAATTAGCAAAGCAATCAGGTTTTCAACAAATAACTAGATCAATATCTGTGTGACAGGCTACAGTACTGAAGAATGTCAATAGTTTGGAATTAATTACAAGTTTCTTTTTTGATGCTTCAAGAACATATTTATTACCACTGGCAGAACAGAATTGGTCCATTGTGTTGTTTGAAACCATTGATTTGCGTTTCCATTATGAACCAAGACATCACCTTGCATTGAAGGTATTGCCAGCTGGATGATTTACAGTGCTACCAGGTGATACACATTATGCAATTAACATGTCCCTTTTGCTCTTAATGGTTGGGTATCATGGGTGTTCATTGTCTTTTGTTTTTAGTACTAAGATGAAAGTTGGAAGAAGGAGTAGGAAGTTTTCATCCTAGCACTAAAAACAAAATACAACAGTGCTAAAGCTTAAACATAAACATTGACCCATATTGATGAAGAGTGGACCTCTAATAAAGAGGTTTCTAATAGAGATGAAAGAGTCACTTAGGTTGGCCAATATAGAACTGTTATAAATAAATAAAATTCCTAAAACTATGCAGCGATAATAATGGGGACCAATGTACATATATGTTCTACCAGTGAACAGCTGTTCTTGACTGAAAGAGAAATGAAAGATTGGAAAATAAGACTGATTACACAACCTATTTCCCACCCAATTTCCTTCCCAGGAACAAGACATGCATCACTTTTGTTTCCATATTAAGTTTTGCAACAAAAAGAAAGTACAATAATTCATATATTGAAATTCAGGATATGCATTAGATATTTTTTCTCCAACTTAAATACAACAAATGGATACTTTTTTGAAAATTTAATCCAATATTTCTTTATAGGTCACAATTTGCCAGCCTTTAAAGCAATATGACAATTGAATTTAAGATGGGTTTGAGAAAACAAAAGAATCTGATTTTTTTTATTCAAGATTTCTTCAACTCAAAGCTATATGCTGCCATCTAGAGGCTCTGCTTAAAATCATGTTAATATGACTATAACTACAGATTTAATAGAGATTTTAAAAGATATCTTTTCAAGGAAACTTTACATTTCAGTAATATCACCTTACTCCTGGACTGCTACTACCATATCCCCTAACCACTGTGACTGATAGAAGTTGCAGTCTAAAATATATTGGGGATAACAAATTACCTATTTGTTGAAAAAAAAGATAACCTTTTTTAAGAACTGTGCAAATAATTCCATGGATAAACTGCAGGAAGGCCTGACAGCTACAATGACAATCCTTAAGGTAGTAATAGCTGCTTCAGGAATAGATCCAAGTAGCTCTTCGTTCAAGAACTTTGTGAGATGGTCAGCAAAATTGTCCTTAGTGCTTCTGATTTTGCATTGATACATCAGCAGGTTGCCATGTGGGAAAAGACATAAAATAGACAGTATTGAATTTGAATCACAATCTTATATTTTAGTAGACATAAGTGTAAGTATCCTTCCTGGGAAAGGGGCACATACGGTATGTATTTTGGGGCTATAACATGGGCATTCTCACAAAATGGCTTCTGTGGGGAAAATTGTTGTTCACCAAATGACTGCCACTAATCTCCATTTATCAGAATATAAATTGGTGATATTGTTCTTGTCACAATAGTGTCCTATCATACCCAATTTGCCATTTTTTTCTGGATAGATTTCTTTCCATATTAGTTACCATCAGCTTGTTTCTAAACAAAGATAATGTTAGAAATTGAGGCTTTATTTCTCATTATTCCAGACTTCCATTTAATTGAGTTAAAATAATTTTGAAAAAACAATTGAATAGGACAAGGAACTTAGTAGCTGATAAACATGACCCTGGGTACCATTTTGTCTTTTTCAGCTTTATTCCAGCTTAATCAACATTTCCATCAATCCATACATATGTATCTCCAAGGGTTCTTCAGAGTGGTCAGAATTGAACTTTGAAGGGGCCATCTCAGAGGACAATGCACAGATTCAAACACTGGGTCAAGATTTCAATACTAGGTCAGCCTGAATGAAGATGTAAAATTGAGTATTGTCAGAATACATGTGGCTGACTCCAAACAAATGGCCTCATTTGTTGATCTCATCCCATGGTTTAATGTAGATATTAAACAAAAGAGGAGACAAAGTTTGAGTTCTAATTATCAGCAAGTTAGGAGTCACAGGCATGCTTCTCCCCTGGTCAACATCAATTGGAACCATCCTAGATAAGTGTGATTGATACTATCATCATACTGGACCCTGCCCCAATCCCTAACTGAAACAAGTCTAGATAATCTACTTTTTCCATGATTTCTAGAGCTGAAGCCCAAACACAGAATGGGGAAATTGGAGATTGAACAAAAACTGAAGGTTGGATCCAGCAATAGCGTCTTAAGGAGAAGCTATGCCACAGTCTTTTTCAAGACTGAAGGACAACCCCTTCCCACAGAGAAGTAGGCAGCACTACATGGGTCCCTTTCCAGGCAGCCTTAATCATCTAGGAAGGACCTGATTCTAACAAACCACTGGACCACTAGTTTGGTAGAGGAATCACTAATGGTCAGGCCACAAGAAGGTACCTTGGACCATTCCTCTCTCCAGGCACTCTCAGGGTTAAACTGGGTAGATGTTAAGTGAATAACTGTTATCCTTGCTGGCCTATGGAATTTCAATCTTGTGATGGACTGTGCAATATCCTGGTGAATAGGGAGGGCCTTGTTGTTCGGCATCCTTCACCATAGACAGACAAGAGCTTGTTGTCTTCTAATGTGATGTGGCATGATATTGCTAAGTACTGGTAACCAGTGCCCAGGATGCAATGTACCAGAGATTATATACATTGTCTGGCAGAGTTGGACATTGACCATTTGGGTGTGGGGAGCTGTTAAACCACCAGCCGGCACAATATTCAGCTGTGGAATAAACCCAAAGCAAAGGCACTTGTTTGTAGGGTATTAGCATCAGTACCCCAGGATGTTCCAATCAGTCTCTTCAGTAAATTGTTGCAACTTTTCAGTTTTGCAGTTTTTTCCATGTGTTTTTGGAAGATCTGTCCGGTGTTACTCCCAGGTACTTCAGAGAGTTATTACATTGTAAAATATAATTCCGGAACTTCACTGAAGGCTAGTAATTTGTGTTCCTATTCCTGAGGAGAAATGTGGCTACTTCTGTTTTGTTAGGCATGGCTGGGGGCACTATTTTTGAAATAGTCATCCAGCTTTTGAAGATTTTGAGAAAGGATGACCTCTGCATCACTGAAGTTGGTTCTTTGGACTGTGAGATTGATATCATTCAAATAAACAAATTTCTAAGAAACAGTTTCAGGCAGGTCATGGATTGAAAAGCGCAGGGGATAGCAGTGGTCCCTGTGGTAGATCATTATTCATCCCATTATTCATTCACTGAATTTTGTGAAAACGTGAAATAACTTGCTACTCAACATGTCAATCTAGGCAATGATGTTACAACAGGGACAATTAATTTGTAGAGAAGTCCTTCTCTCCAGGCAATATCGTAAGTCAAAAAACCCCAGACATTTCTCATTTTCCTTTGGAATCCGTTCTGCAGGTAGGAAGTTGGTGTAAGGACATGATAGCTACAATCACATTTGGGTGAAATCCAATTTGTTCTATTTGGACTTCAGATTCTACTACTAGGGCTATTCTGTTTAACACAAGTCTTTCTAAAAGTTTGTAGGTGACACAGAGAAAACCTGTGGGCTGTAACTTTGTGGAAGGTTTGGATCTTTTCCTGGTTTCAAAGTTGCAATAATTTTGGTCTTGTTGAATATGGGGGACATTGCCATCCTGACTACAAAAGGAGGCAAGCCGATGTTTAGTTGTTGGTCCACAGTACTTCAGTAGTTCTTAGGTACATGTCATCAAATCTTGCAGTTTTATCAGTCTGTAATGACTCTAGCCCTGTCTGCACTTCTTCTGTGCATGAGTATAAAGCATGTGCATCATCCTTCAACAGATCATGCATCCATTATCTATAGAAGAAAATGGAGAAAAGGCATTACCACTCACTTTGGTCTGACACTGTGCCCCTTAGAAGAGCAGCCAACACATTTCTTCCTCCCAATGATTTCAGTTTTCATTCACTTACTTTTTCTATTTTCTTCTCTACATTTTTCTGTCATGCATTTTTATCAATAATCAACCTTGATGTTCTTTTAAAAAACAACAAAAGAATCTAATAAAAGGAAAGGTCCTGTTGAGTTGAGGTCAATTTTTACATCAGTGGTTTTCATGCCAATACTTCCTTCATTATTTTTTCAACTTTGCAGTCTGGTCCATAAGCCTGGAATTATCAGATGGTCCTCCCCTGCTCCCCCCGCCAGAGCCAGGTACCTTCCAAAATTACCTGAGGTAGGATAAGCAATGTGACATATGGTGCAATCAATTGCTAGGAGTGCATCTGAAATAATATGTGCAAACATGTAGAATGAAAAATTATTGCAATACAGTATTTTATTAAGCTGAATCAAGAATTTGAGGGTCTAATATCAGATTACATTATGCCAAATCTAATTTAAAAATGTAGAAGATAATGTTTCACCAAATGTGTTCCAAGAAATGCCTTTCAGTTTACAACCTTATGCATCTATCTACTGATTATTGCAAGAACAAATTGCTATCAGCTACATATAGTGATAAGTAGGGAAGAAGAAAAAATATGTCAAATCTAGATAATTAGGAAAACCTGTTTAGACAGAATCAGAAAAAAGTAGAGAAGCTTATTCAGGTTAATGATACCGTGTTTTCCCGAAAATAAGACACTCTTATATTAATTTTTGCACCCAAAGATGAGCTAGGTCTTATTTTCAGGGGATGTCTTATTTTTCCACCGAGGCCGCCCAGAACTGGAAGTCTGAGGCCTTAATTATCGGGCAGGTCTTATTTTCAGGGGGATGCCTTATATTTCAGTGAGAGGCAAAACTGTAAGTAGGTCTTATTTTCGGAGGAAATACGGTATCACCCAGCAACGATGGTGCCTTTGCTGGCTCAGGAATTCTGGGAGTTGAAGTCCACAGATCATAAAGGGGTCTCAGTTGCCCGTCTCTGGTATAACCCATTGAAGTAGTCTGGGTGTAAAGAAGAGTCAGAGGCAGGACAGTGACTTTCAGCTCCTTTATTTCAGCTCAGAGAGAGAACACAGCTAAGGCTGCAGGCTGGCTTCCCTCTTTATACTCCTGAATTGGGTAAGCCAGCCAATCAGCCACAAGGGATATCCCGCCTCCCCAGGGGGCGGGGTGGAGTGCGGACCGGAGTGGAATCTCGTGGCTTCACTCCATAACACCCATCATCATAATTCAAAGATCATGGCTTCTGAGAACTTTGGATAATACCCCCCCCCTTTAAAATGTGCTTACAACCACAGTTGAGCCCGAAATTTCTGTTGCTAAATGAGACAGCTGTTAAGTGAGCTGTGCTCCGTTATATGACCATTCTTGCCACAGTTGTTAAGTGAATCACTGCAGGTGTTAAGTTAGCAACACAGTTGCTAAGCAAATCTAGTTTCTCCAGTGATTTTGTTGGTCAGAAGTTTGCAAAACGTGATCACATAACCCCGGGACACTTCAACTGTCCTAAATACGAGCCAGTTGCTAAGCATCTGAATTTTGATCATGTGACCGAGGGGATGCATCAAAAACGGGTCATAAGTCACATTTTTCAGTGCCGTTTTAACTTCAAATGGTCAATAAATGAACGGTTGTAAGTCAAGGACTATCTGTAATTTTGAATAAACATGAGTACAAAATGCATGGCACCTATTAACATTAGATGAAAAGTAAAATAAAATCACATATAGGTTTTGATCCCAGCCCTGACTTTGTTTTGGTCCATATACTCTTCACAGCCCAATCTCTCCAAGGCCAGTTAGAATTAGAATTAGAATTTATTGACCAAGTGTGTCTGGACACACAAGGAATTTGT
>JANHFO010001226.1:104496-131883 GCA_032468095.1 Pareas carinatus | reverse complement strand
GATGGCTAATGGCAGATGGCAGTCAGCAGAAATAGCCTGCAGTGCTGCTTTTAACCACTGCACCATCCTGGCTCTCATCCATTTGGATGGCCTCTAGTGAGAGCAGGATAGGAATACTGCATCCATTTTTGCTTTCTTGACCTGTCAGCAAGGCACTCAGTGGAAATCTACCATATTATCCTTCTAAAATGGGTCAAAAGAGTTGGATGTGGGGGCACAATGTTGTGCTTTTTCCTTCCTCTATGGTCAGTTCCAATCAGTGTTCATCAGGGAGAAAAGGTCCCAGCCCTCAGCCCCTCACTGAGAGATTTTGGTTCTTTCTCCCACTGGGTGAGATTATCTGATCGCACAAGTGAGGTGATAGTTTTACATCCCTGACAAGTCAATTAAGTCATGCTCTGGATGTCCTGCTTCAATATCTAAAATCTGTATTTGATAAGAAGCAACAGGTTTCAGCAAAACTATGTGGCTTTAGAATCTAGGGCTTCTTTATTCCGGGGACTTTCCATCTCGTTCTGAATGGGGTTGCACTGCTCAAAACATAACCTGTGTGCAATATGGGGGTCCTTCTGGACTCCTAGCTCCTGTTCAAATAACAGGTGGCAGCCATAACCAGGAGGCCCTTTGATCAACTACTTATTGGGCATCGCTTGTGCCCATTCCTAGATCAGGAGGCTTTGCTCAGTCACTCACATTTTGGTCACTTGTACATATTATTGCAATTCACTGTATATGGGAGTGGTCCTTGAAGAGCATTTATAAGCTTCAGCTGGTACAAAATGCAGCTATGTGGGCAGTTATGAGCACCCTTCAATCAGCACACATACTTACGTTCCATGGGCTACATTGGTTGCAAATTGGCTTCTGGGTGCATTTCAAGTTCCCAGACATACCTTACAAAGCCCTTCATGGCATGGGATATTATCTGAGGGACTTTTTCTTTCCAATTACATTTAACAGCTCCATTAAATCTAGCAGGAGGGGCATAAGGACATGCTCCAACTCCCAGCAACCAAGGAGTATTGTCTGGTAGTGCACAATACGAAAGCTTTTTTTGTTGTGACTTTTGTTCTGTGGAACATCATCTCCCAGGAAACTACTCTGCTGACATCTCACAAGACCATGTAAATATGTTTTTCCAGTGGGCATAGGGAGCCGAGAGTGTGGATCCTTATGAATCTCAGCTCAAGAGGCATATCATACAAGAGAAACAGCAGACAAGAACAAATGGTTGATATTTTGGTAACTGTTTGAAAACCCTCAAGTGGAATTTAAAATTAAATCAAGAGAGCAAATAGAAGGACATAGTTTTCAATGTTTTCCCCATTTACAGCTATCAAATAGATTCAAAATAGATAACAAAAATTATGGTGTGGAGAAAAATAAGACAAAATTAAAGTACAAATATGCACTGATGCTGAACATGCAATTGCTGAAATGCTTAAACTTTTCCTTAAATTTGAAACAGAGGAAGAATAGGTTCAAGCGTGTATAATAAACTGGTTATAATGTACAGATAGACCAATGTGAAAACTATGTGGTCAAGAAGGTTGAAATTTACATTTGTTATAAACTTGAAAAGAATTGTTTAGAAAATAATGCATTTGTATGTGACATCAGAGAACTTATATTCAGTGTATAAAGACAATTCCAATGTATGTTAGAAATGTGATTAACATGCAGGGGACATTGTATCATGCTTGCAGGCTGAGTCCATGACTCACTTGTTCATGTTGCAATTGAAAAAGCTCTCCTTGCAACGTTTCAATATATACCAAGATCCTATGAAGAGCTCTAGTGGAAAAACGAATGCCTACCCAGGACAGAAAGGCTTGGAAAATGGAGCTAGCTAGAAGGGTGGGAGTGAGCATAGAGCAAGAGGAAATGTAACCATTTCCTGTAGAACTTTCTGAAGCGAATTTTTCTGCAGTAAGACCGGCTCTCTATATCACAGGTGTCAAACACAAGGCTCGCGAGCTGAATCTGGCCCATGGGGGCACTCTGGAGGAGAGCAGGCGCTCTCTGGGGCAACAGCAGCATGGGGGCTGGCGGCGGGGGAGCTGGTGGGGGACACGGAGGACCATGGGGAGGGTCTGGTCCATAGTAGCCATGGCGGCAGTGGCAGTGGCCCTCAATGAAATTGGGTTTGACACCCCTGCTCTATATCATTGGTAAAGTACCATTCTTTCTTCTCCGCTCTTTGAGGAGCATATAGATGCAGATCACTGCCTCTCAGCCCATATGAAACCAAAGGAAAATAAAAATATCTAGTCTGTCTAGACAGGAGATACTCCATACTCAAGACAATTTCCACACTCAACAAAAATTCCTTTTGATACAGACATCAAATTATGTCCCACTTTCAGTGCTAAGCTATCACATACTGTACGGCCGACAAATTCCGTTGTCTTAAAGGAACTCTTTCCCCTTTCTGTTGCTTTTGCATGATATCCTTTATATAAAAATGGGATTTGGCAGAAGTTTTTCATTCTTTCATTTTACCTTAATGTACAACTGGAATTTTAAATGGCAGTTAACCACAGGACTTTTCAGTCAGAAATCAACAAATTAATAGAATACAGAAAAGTAACTTTTTTATTGATGCATTGCAATTGTTCTACATTTTTACCATATTATGTAGAAAATACTTAAAATACAAGCTACTTTGTAAAACCAAAGACAAACATTGAATCCAAAGATAAACTGTGTTTTCACAATGGACCCTTTTCCCATATAGTTAGTATTAAAGTTTTTAAATATCTGTATTTCCTCTTGTTAAAATGATTTTTACATTATCCCCTAAGTACATTGGCAATACAAACATAGATCAATAATTGTCAGAAACTACCTTTATCTAGCGGCTTGTAAAAAGGAAGAGCACAACCAGAAAAAAGTTAAATTCTACACAGTAAACTAGCATATCAAATACATTTAATAAAGTAGGAATTCCATTGCAATATCAAGGAGTCAAGCAGAAATACTAACATTACATATAATGCACTGCTACATGTAGTGAATTAGATAATAGTTCAAGCTGAATCTGAAATCACACATTATATAAAGTTTAGCAACAAACAACTATGTCAACATGCGGCACCATTCATAAGTTAAAAATTAAAACAAGAAAGCAGGGCTGTGCCAATCCCGATCACCTAGAAGCAATTGAATTTGTTTAAAAAAATATTGAAATCAGAGGTATGGTACTGCACTGTTTAACTATGTGCAAGCAGTAAAGCTCAGAAGCTGCCTTTGCAGTGGAGTATCAAGAACAATGAGGTGAATATTCAGCTATCAAGAATGTTAAATAATAGATTTAATCACAAAAGTGACTAGGTAAAGCGTAATTTGTCTTGCTATTACTAAAAACAAGTTTACTTACAAATGAGCTCAGGTTGCAAAGAAAAGCACAACTACCCATGGGCAAGTTCTACAGATTTCAAAACTTGCTGGAAAATGCAGCCATAATATTATGGGGGTATTCCAAATTCCCTCAGCAAGAGACTAAATTTTAGAAACATTGATTTTTGTGTGTGCCTAAAACTCATTTACTGCACAACTGTGAGGGTATTGCTATTTCTCCTTTCATTGAGGCAACTTGGAAATGCACTGGGAGAAAAAGATGCCCCTGCAGCCTAGTTCTCACAAATGGGGGGTTATTTTCAAAAATCCTCCTCACATCTTCACTCAGGAAGAATCCTGAACCCAATACAGGTGCAAAAGCGGATTAAAACTTCCCTGCTATTGACTCCTGCACCGGGAGAAAAAGTGATGAGGAGAGGGAGGGGGGAGTCCCCAAACCAAAGCATCGGGAGTTACGTCTCCTTTTCTGGGATGGTGTCCATCTGGACAAACATTCCAGGTGCACATTGAGAGATTTTAAAAGCGCTTAGAGGCAGTAGTATGCTATGTGTGTAACTTGCTATCTCACCTGCTTTGTGAGAAGAAGGCCTTTTAGAGGAAACCCTTAACATATGTTGGTTTGCTTCCAGACATGAAGTGTCTACTCTCTGGAGCAAATTGCTGAAGAAGTCAGAATCAAAAACTTGGGATAATGTCTTTTGTTAATGATTCATAATTGCTTAATTCTGATTATATATAATTACACTTTGGATGTTTTGTGTGTGTTGAAAAACCAGTTCTTTTGTTCACTCAGAAGATGTGAACTGACTTGAGGTAAAAATATGATTAACCCATTCAAGGATAGGTTGTTTTTTAAGACCTGTACTTTACATTTTCCAAGCAGATTTACTGAATATTCTTGCTGCATTGGAATTAGTCTAATATTATTTTAATATGTTTAATTGGTAAAACAATCCAATTACAGATTTTCTATAAGGTGGATTGAGCTACAGGTCATGGCACTAAGCAGAAAACTATTTTGAGAATGTTACAGCAACATAAATTGTTGACACCAGTGATGTAAAGTACTGAAATTCCTTGGTTATCTTCACATCAATACAGAAGAAAAAAATACAACAGAACAAGAGTACAGTAAACAAATGTTCACAGCTAGTCACACTGTTAACCACTCTCCTCTATTGCCAGACACAACAGATTCCTCACCAGAAAGGAAACTGTAAGGCTTGTGGTCCACAGACTATTTAGAGTTATTGGGGTAAGTGGCTTTAAGACCTCTGAAATCTTGGCCTCACTGAAGTCATGGCTCGTCCCTCCCCATTCCTGACTAATGGGTCAGAGTTATTGCCGGTTATCATTTCAAAAATTGTTCACATTTGGACTATATGTGAACATGCATGCTCCAGAAATTGGTTTAATATTCTTGGATATATTTTTTTGTAAAATACAAAATCTAGTCATTTAATGTAGATTGGATGGAATACAAACTGGGTTCCAAGGCTGCTAATGCCTTTTATTGCTGTAGCAATACCACTCTCCAAGACAGTTAATTCTCCATTTGGCCAAGAACAGTCTTTGCATAACGGCAGTGGTGAAATAAACAATTGTGATAGAATTCGGGAAACCAAATGAGATTTAGAAGCTCACCACTAGCAGGCCAGTTCATGTGTTATTTCCTCACAGCAAGTGCTACAGTTTTCAAAGCTTTCCAAAAGCGCCAAATTACTAGCGGTGTTAAATAAAACTTAGATTATGTGCTTTCCAGTAAGCTCTCTTTGGTATAAAAGTTCTAATTGTAACACCAAACTAGAAATATTTAATAAGCAATTTCTGATACACACATGGGTAACAATGTTACAGTATACCCTAAGGGAAAGAAATTGCACATGCTTAAACACCTCTGAAATACCAAATATCCTTCCCAATGCATTCCTAGCATAATACTCTTAAAGGTGCATCAACAGCCAGAATAATTAAATTTGGAGATGGGGTGGAAAAGGGTCACTCAAAATAAAATACTTAGGTCATAATCCAGCTAAACTGAAGTATTTCAGACCCCACACCTAAGCCTTGGTTAGAAGCTTTAATTTGAACTTGATTACAAACTTATTGTTTGAAGTGACAAACCAAATTATTATGTCTCCAGGTATACACACCATGATCAAATCATTAAACACAATGTTTTCCCAAAGCTGGTCTACTCTAGATAGGTCAATTCCCATTATTCCTCCAATCAGCATGACAGGCTGTTTGGCAAATCTTGAAGGAAGTGTCTGTTTAGAGGGTATCAGGTTTGTAACCCAATACTTTCTAGAGAAGACTACCCTACATCATGGCTTGGCTGCCATATGACAGGAAACTCAAAGCGTAATATGTATTTTATACTGTGGTTAACAAATGCATGGCTTGGCTTGGTGTCTGAACTCACTTGGCAATTTTCAGGAGGATCAAATTGTGAAAATTCATAGCTTTTCAGCTGAAGTAAGCAAGACTACAGAAGTATTCAGCTTTGGCTGAATGATGACCATTGTTCCACTTATGTTGGCATTGAAACTTAAATGGTTTTGCCACCTATATCTATCCTTAGTGGGACATATCCGATGAATTGCTTCAATTTGACGGAGAGCGGAAGGGCTTGCTGGTCCATCATAAGGCAAGCTCACTGTAAACTCTAGTCACACTACATAATCATTTAAGGCACTACAATATTGGGGGAGGGGGGTTACACACCAGTCACACATACCTGTGCAAAACAAATCAGAAGATATCCTTGTCTCTCATGCAGCTTTTTTTTCCTTTTCTCTCTTTCTCTCTCAGTGCTACAGTGATGAGCTCTAGGCGATTGCATTATTTCACATACATTCCAACATGTATTAACAACTCATTTTGGTTTAAATACAAAGGAATATATCAATTTCATCCCCAGAAACATTTAAGAGTTAGACAAACACTTAAGTACAGAGTTCAAGTATAATCACTACACATTTTGATTACAAAGACAGAACATTTGGGATTAGCAGGAAATTTTGCTTGTTGTATTTAATTCTAATCAATATGTACATATTTCATTTTCTGTAAAATATTAAAACATCACCATTACAAAACTTCTAAAATAGTTTTAAATTCAGTAATAAACATTTAAAATCTGCAATTTTGTGTCATGTTTTTGCAATTCGTACATGCATGTATTGTATACAAGTCTTAATAAGAGCGCTTTAATGTTTCCTGCCAACAAATTTCTAGAAGGAGGTGCTAGCAGAAGTATAAAAAGTTTACATTTCAGTAAGTTGATGTTACGGTGAATTTTGGATTCTTCAGCTAAACAAGCCAGGCAAAGAAAGACAAAATGGGCAAGAGACTTTTCCATTTCTGAGAAAAGAATCCAGCTCTAAATGTTATTTTTAAATTGAAAGAATATAGTTCTAATGGCCTAAACCTCAGATAAAATTCTCCAGAAACTGTATATCTATTCAGTTTAGTGAACCTTACAGGAAATACTTTTCAGTGGCTTCTGCCCTGAAACAGTAATGCAATCCTAAATAAGTTCAGCTAAGTGCAAGAACTTCTGGACAATGCCATCATAACAACATTACAGCCTGTGATTTCACAGCAGAAAGCAAATTCATCTTTCTGCAATTGTTTCTAAAAAAACTCCTCTCATCTTCATTTTGAAAATTCAAACATTAAAAATATGCAGTTTAAAAGAAAGCTGTATACAAAAATACTACACTATCCTTCAACAGAAATAATTAAAATCAGGAAACTGAAAAGCAATGTACATATGTCTATGTACGCAGATAAGAGAAGCTGAAGAGAGAGAAAATTTTGCAGAATTCAGCTCTTGCCTATCAAGAATATGAATCACAAAACTAAAATTAAAATACTAACTCAAGTTTATAAAACAGCCCTAGCAACCTAGAGTTAAATGTGCATTTTAGTGGCAATATGAGTTTGTGCAAGCTGCTAAAATAATTTAAACAAGTACTATTTCATTCTAATACATTTTTAAAGAACAGCTTTTTTAAAAGAAAGTCACTGATTTGCTTTTCCCTTCTGATTAACATAATAGCTTTAAATAAATGGGGTTCAGGCCTTAGTTGTTTATTTTTAAAGTATGAATAAAAATTAAATGTAGATTTTTAAATGAGAATTTGAATTCAAAAGATTCTACCCAGTCATCACCTATGTTTCCCCTGAACAGCAGGGCTCCACCAACAGTACCACCTGATTCTGGAGAGCATAAGCAGAATTGTCAACAAGGGGGTGATTTCCCATTATTTTTCTTGAATTCCACAGAGGTTCCTGTTGTGGAACTGTTAGAATACTGCAAAATCAATTGCAGATCCCTTCACCTCTATGATCATTCACAACTTCAAGACAGTTTCTGCCCCCAAATTACAAGTAAGAATACTGATTAATCTTGGTAGGACTTAGTGGGTATCCAGTGTAAATTGCAGATCCTCTGGAAGCACCAATGTACGACTGGGCAGCAAACTGATGTTGGTACTGAGCAGGTGCTACGTTGGCAGAGGTTAACAAGCTGGGTCCCACACTGACTGGGACTTGGTGCACAAGAGTGCTCGGATGGGTTGTGTATGTGGTATGTCTGGAGGAGCCCTGAGGGGAAAAGAGATGAGCAATTGAATTGGTGGAGCCCAAGGTGGCAGCTGTAGTAGGCGCATAGGTGTACATGTGAGGCTGGCTTGCCGTGGCTGCTGCCAAGTGGGGGTGGACTGGGCTGCTATGCTGGAATGTATACGGAGCCTGAGCAATTGTTGTTGGCAGGGGAGCAACGTAGGCCTGCTGTCTGCGGGGAGCTGGATTTCCACTTCTCTCTTGAGAGGCCAGTACAGTTGCTTGTTGGTTCTATAAAGCAAGGAACAGGCTTAGAAAGAAAGCATTCAGAACAGTATTACACAAAAAAATGTCTAAGAGGAGATGGAAAGGAAAGCAAAACAATGCTCCCGCTATGTATCAGAGGAAGATGACCTTTTCCATCCAAAGAGAATCTACTTTCTGGGGCTTACAAAATAGTAGATACTGCAACTCCCTAAACAAACTTCCAGACATCTATCTAGCTCCCTAACTCTCATTTTTAATTTTTTAAAGAAAAATTAACATCTACATGTTAATTTAGATGTTTACTGCAGAGTAAAGGAAATATTCTGCACCTTGCATTTTCTTTCCTTGTTTATATATCAGAGAGCATTCTATGAAGCATTCTTGGTGAGAAGAAATAGACTACCCCTCTTTAGTTTTTCAGGGGGAAGAGAGAACACTAATGTGCTTGGGAAGGGTGCCAAGCTTTTTCAGCTTAGTTCTGTGAAAATAGCATTTTGAATTGTGCATTCCAGAGATAAACACAGGTAGTACTCCTCTTACAACCACAATTGGGCCCAAAATTTATGTTGCTAAGTGAGACATTTGTTAAGTGAATCTTGCCCCATTTTATGACCTTTCTTGCCATAGTTGGTAAGTGAATCACTGCAGTTGTTAAGTTAGTGACACGGATATTCAGTGAACTGGGCTTCCCTGTTGACTTTGCTTGTCAGAAGGTTGCAAAAGGTGATCACATGACCCTGGGTCAACGCGCCGTCATAAATATGAGTCAGTTGCCAAGTCTGAATTTTGATCACATGACCATGGGGATCCTACAACGGTCATAAGTGTGGGATATGGTCGTAACTCACTTTTTTCAGTGCTGTTGTAACTTTGAGCAGTCACTAAACGAACCGTTCTAAGTCGAGGACTACCTATATAAGATTTAACATTTGGGCTCATATCCCATCATTACCTTGACCTCAATTCTGGAATGAAATTTGGTTCATCGCATTTATTTCTTAATTTGTTTGCTTGCCACTCACCTCGTTTCAAAGCGACTTTGGGCGCTAGACACTCTCATAACAATTTTAAACTGACTGTTTCTTTGAATTTCTAGCAATGAACATAGCCATCTGTACAGGAGGGGAGGAGAGGACAATTTATGAAATGTGTGTGGCCACCTCACAATACAAACCTCTTGATGAACAAACTTGCACTCAATATTGGGACACAAACATTACTATATGCATTGTGACACACATTGTATTACTTTTCATCATCATTAAGGTTTGTAGTAGATTGACAGTGGCCATACTCATGTGCCCAAAATCATTTGAAATCCTGATTACTCTAATCTTGTTCCAAAAAAGAGGCACAAGGATGACTTAATAGGTTTTCCTGGATAATGCAAAAGGCAGAACACCTTATGGTTCTTATGGTACTATCCGAATCCATAATTTATGAAGCAAAAACCGAAATCAACTATTGAATGTAAATTTAGGAATACTGCTCTTTTAAAATTTCTACCACATTTTTTTTTCTTTTTTAACTGTTCTTTTACGATACAGCCTTGTTAACTGTTAATATATTAACACTGCAGCAGGATATAGAAGGCAAAATCATTTTACGTACCTGGCTAAGGTTGAGCGGTTGTACACCATTTGTCACGACCCGATGTTGCCGATATCCAGTTGGCGTGATACAACACCCTGATGTTTGCCCACTTACAGATGCCACTGGTTTGATCTTGCTCAGGCTAAAGACTCCTAGAATAAAAACCACCAATTTACTTCATAAAGAATCCTCCTCTTCAATGCAGTAAAAGAAACAAGATCCAATTCAAAGGCTAAATAACTCTTAAAATCTTTAAAAGAAAAGGTTCCTGAATGAAGTCCAAATCTCTTTGAGGTTAAGCTATATCAGGATGCTGCTAAAGGGGGGGGCAAAATCTTGGGGAAAGTGCATGCATTCTTGAAGCAATGAGTAGACAAAGGGATGGAGTTTTAGGAAGAAAAGAGGCAGGTTTTAGGAATAGTTTTAAATCAAGATCAAATGTTTTAGATTTCTACTAGATGTATTAGAATTTGGACACATTCTATGAACTTTTTGATTTGTATAACAAGAAGCCAATCACATCACAAGACATTTTTGAACAGAACATTTATTTTAAATTTGATTTGCCCTTTTCACATTGGATGGGGAGATCATGTTAACCCCTCAGATGTGTCACCTAACTAAGATCCAGTCTATTATCTAATCACCTTCACATTACTGCATGCCCAACTAATCAAAACCTACGTATTCCTAATACAGGCAGCCCTCAAAGTATGGCCAGAAATGCGCCAAACATTGCTGTTGTTAAGCAAGACAGTTAAGTGAGTTTTGCCCCATTTTGCAACCTTTCTTGCTACAGTTGTTGACCCTTATCTAGTGCCAATCTATCTTTGACCATTAATTGACTAGTTTCTTGTTTATAGGTAGCAATAATAAATTATTCTGTACCTTGAAATCAACAAATCCTCCTGGTTATTTGCTTCTGATAGAAGCTGAATTATATCTTTGCTTTTTTCTTTTTATATTCTTTTATATTATATAGAATTAAAGCACTATGATTAATCCAGAATATTTAATAAAGCATTAATAAAGATACAGGAATGCACACCTACACATACTTCTTATATATGAAGAGAAACATTCACCTTGTAACACATCAGGTTTGATCATCGATACATTAATTTAATGGAAATTACATTTATATTAATTTGTATTCTGAATGTATCTATCATAAAGAATATTCTTAATAGTATTTATACTCAAACAACATTTTCCTTATGGCTAAGAGCCATCATAGTTGAAATGTCCATGTGCTCCCCCTGACAATCACACTTTGGTGCATTGGTTATAAAAGCTGTGCAAACACTAATACCAAAAACACAATTTTTTAGCACGACTTCATAAAAATGGGAAGAAAAATCTCAATCCCATATTATAGACCAATGCAGTTTGTAGGCAATGAACCTTACCCGAGGCCTGGGTGGCTACAGTACAGTCACTAAGCTGTGTTTTCAGAGGCACAATAATGGTTCGGGAGGTGGAGCTTTCAGCCGCCGCTCTACTTGGCTCCAGCACACCACCAGAGCTCCTGAGTGTGGAAAGTGCATCTGATGCATAAGGGCTATTCAGGGAAGAATCGGAATCGGGGGAATCATTAACAGTAACGTAGCTGATAACGTTGGATCTTTGCTTCATGCCCAAGCTATGAGAAAACAATAACGCCTTATTAGTTATCTTATTTATCTTAAAATTGCCTTATTACAGTACTTATAAATGCATATCTAAACTATTCAGCAACCCAAATAAGACTAAAAAGTAATAATCGGTTGTGTAATGCAATCAACAATCTGCTTCCAAAAAAGTGCTTCAAAGCACACAAGAACGAGGACTTTGCATCCAAACGCAATTCCTGTGGTATTCTTATTACAAAACTATTAAATACATTTGCATCCCATCACCTTTTCAAACACTTTGACTAGGATATATGAATTCTATCTCATTTCATTCCCACAATCCTCCTATAAGGGGGAGTTAGACTGACCTAACAAGGCCTGCAATTTTTTAAATGATGGAGAACAGTTTGGAGCTAGTTCAAAATAACACTTCTAGCACAGATCACAAACAAAAGATATGAAAGGTAATAGCTGTATAACCTAGGAAGAATCCACTGTGCTTCAAAAAATATGAATTTATCCACCAGCTCTGTATCATTGTATAAGATGAGATGTGTAATATTTACATACATATGAACAAAGGCTATTATATTCCACCAATTTTGTTTTGTTTTTTATTTGTTTGTTTTAATTTTTATACTGCCCTTCTCCCCGAAGGGACCCAGGGCGGTTTACAGCCATTTAAAAAACACTTAAGACATGCAACAGATTTTAAGAGAAATTTAAAATAATATAAATTCGATGGCTAAATTTTAAAAACCGCAATATAAAATCGATCTATTGTTCAGTCTAGATTAGAATTATCAATATGGACACCTTCAACCCTATTGATCAATCTAGACAGAATAATCAATGTAGACACCTTTAATACTATCTAAAGATGTCAGAGACTGAGTATTGAACCTGTCATTTGAAAAATCATATACTCAACCCTTGAACTATGGGCCCTTATTCTTTTTAGCTTCATGGTTCTCTCTTTCTCACTGTAATTCATTAATAAATCACAGGTATGAAATTTCCTTTGAAAGAAACTTAAGCCCCGACCTTCCAGGTTTGTATTTGCTGTCTTCCTCTTCATCGGTGTCACTTCGGATGGTGATTACACTAACAGGAGGACTGGGGGTGTCTGGAATAACAATGGGCTGGTGCTGCTCTTGCACTGGAAGGTGAGCATTGGAGGAAGAAGATGTGGCACGCAAAGGACTGCTTCCAATTAGAGAGTAGACTTGAGATGGAATAGCCTCCAAAGTAGATGTAGGCCTATGGGAAAGATAAGTGTATAATTATGATAAATTCATCTACCAAAGGTATAAATAGAGTTTATATATTATGAATGACTCTGAATTTATTCCAGCTCAAATAATCATGCACAATATTCAATAAATGTGAAGATTCTCATATCAGTGCTTGTTCCAGACTCCGTAATCAAATGGTTAATCTCTACCTTCCTCAGTAATTATATATTTTGTTACTTGTCAATAGAAACACCTATGGGTGCTAAACTAAGGCTAGTGCACAAGAAAGTTTTTATAACTTTCTGAGTTTGAATGTCCTTGAGGATTTAATCTGCTATAATCATAGTGTTATTATACTAAAAATGCTTAGAAAATGAATGCAGACTGAAAATACAGTCTGCCAATTCCTATTCAGAATCAGGACAGATAATTTACTTACTTTGTGGCACTGTGAGATGGGTGTTTGTTCTTCTTTGCTGGTACCACATTACTTTGCTGCTGTCTTACAACATGAGCCACTCCAACATTCAAAGGTTGGGTTGTAGCCAGAGTTACATGGTTGGTCAACAAAGATGGCTGCTGCATGATAGCGCTATACTGATTACCATGTGAATGAGCATTTCTAAAGGAAAGAAAATAAAACAGAGGTTCCTATTATTATTTATGTACTTCAGAAGACAGTGTCTGTTTGGCATAATGGTTAAGGCATCAGGCTAGAAACTAGAAGATTGTGAGTTCTAGTGCCACCGTAGGTCCAAAGCAAATTGAGCACCCTTAGGCCAGTCATTCTCTCTCAGCTCGAGGAAGTGCAAGCCACTTCCCAAAAAAAACATTTCCAAGAAAACTATAGGGACTTTCCCAGGTAGGCACCGAGTCGATATTGACTTGAAAGCACAGATATTCGCACATACACATAAAATCCAGAAGATAAGTTTTCTTACAGTGCAGTATCCAATTCCAGAATTTGGAATAGGAAGAATCTATGTTTATTTTATCTAAATTGCAGTAGGTGTTGTCTGATATCTGCCTCTTTGAACAGAAAATATATGACTGTACCACAGTGTTCTTTCATTGCTGTTAAAACTTCAGACACTAACTATACATTATTTTCCAGACAAAACTATAATTGAATATTTGATGGCCTATATTGAGAACGCCCAACAGATCTCCTTCCACCATTTGTGAGCAATTATGAAAATTATGTCTCTACCCACATATTTCTTGACAATTAAATCATATTTCTATATTTGTGTTCCTCTCACTTTCCTATCTTTCCAAAGGGACATAAAAATAGATCCTAGTCAAAGAGAAAGGATTTTTTTAGTTTACTATTATACATCTCATTTATTCTAAATATATATTCTGAAAAGACTGCATCATTTCTACTCTATTTCATATTATGTATTACTTATCTTTCTGCTTTGAAGCAGACTCACCTCCAATCAGCCAACTGCTGGTTACTTCCAATTGATTCAGGAATCACAGCTGCAGGTTGGACAGAATTGTGCAATGCAACCCCTGGAAGTTGTTGCCAGGTAGACGGTAGCAGTATCTGTTGGGTCCCTCCAGGCCAGGCCTGCTGCAAAACAACAAAAAGAAAAACAAAAGATTTACTAAGATTAGCTTTTAAAAAACTAAAAATAAAGTTGTTTAAAGTAAAAGAAATGAGATATTGTTAACTTGCAGAGATAAAGACATTTATTTGACATTTCTGCAAATAATCTTACAAATGGATATGAAAAATACAAATAAAAATGTTTCCTCTAATTCTGTTCATTGTATACCTCATAAGACCACTGTATAAGAGATTCATATTCGTACAGTGTTGCAGAAAAATATATTTAGTACTTAAACAATTAGGCAGAAAGGACAGCAATTTGGGGTGGCTTTGAAGATAATGATTCTTCAAATATAGACTGGGAGATTGAGACTTTATGAACAGCAGGAAAATGTTAGGATACGTTTTGGAGATAGTGTATTTGTCTTTAAAAGTTCTCATATAAACATTTCCATGTGAAACTAATCCTTTGGAAGAATATGAACATCCCTTCTTCACAAACTCTAATATAGTAGTTTGCAGATAGCTGCCTACAACAGCTGCTGAATGCCCATTTTAGTAACTACTTCTGCATGCTCACTAGTAGAAAATCGGTTGGTACAGGACTGAAGCAGAAGGCAGTATAATAAGTTGATTTCCAACTGGTTTGTCCACTGACTTATCTTGTAAAAAGTCAAAAAGGAACATCGTAAATTGTGATCACATAATTGTGGTTCATTGCAATGTCATAATTGTGAGCCAGATACATCATCACAGGGACACTGCAAATGGCCAGAATTCTAAGGACTCATTGTAAATATCCCTTCTTCAGCACCATCGCAACTTTCAACAGTCACTGAACGAAAGGTTGTCACCTGAGGACTATCTGTGCAATGTGAAAGTGTAGTTAAAAGGTGGCAATGTATGGTGAGGAAAGGCTTTCCTTTTTTAGTGAATATTTGGAATGGAAATATTTACTAGACCATGTAACACAGTTGTGTTCAAATGTTTGGAGAACAACTTTTTTGGTTCATTATTCGGAAATGCCAAAATTTGAAAATAATTTCAACTACTACATTTTATGTGGTTCCTGCACATGGAATCAGGTATAATTAGCAATATTTTCTTCAGTTTGAAAAGTAAATACTTTAAGAAAATTGAAATTTTTATATATAGTCAAATGTGCAAAAATTCAGTAAAATCCACAAATTTAGGATCACCAACCTTGAATCAGATGGTTACAGTTGAGCAATAAAGATAAGGCTGAAATTGCTGGCCCATCTGCCATCTTAAATATTTTAAGTACACATTATATAACTATAAAGGCTCCGAATTATAAAGGTAATACTATAACAATGTCTTACTGGATAAACCTCAGACTTGTAACCAAACAGCTGAGATTCAACTATCTCTCTTCCTACTTAGTCAGATTAAGCACATCCTTTTTGTAACTGCTATTAAGCAAAGTATTCATTTCTGTAATTCTACAGGGGTGATGTTGTAGAATATAGATAACTCTTCCTCTCCAGGGCACAAAGAATGGATCCCTTTTTAATAAAGGAAGAGCTTACTTCATGTCAACTGTTGCTTTATGTAGAACATGAAATTCCTATGGAGGATCAAACAGTTCTTGTCTTTGCTTTCAGATCCTACCATAGTTATAATAAATCTGTTTAGAGCGTAAATTTCTTATATTGTTTTTTTTAAATCCATCCAAGAAGAGTGCTTTCATTTTGCAAAAACTTATTTGCAAGTAAAACGTTCTGCAATAAAATTCTTCCAGAATCCAATTCTAATCATATATAATCATATTCCACACGGTTCAAACTACAATACAGTTTGAAAACTTTACACATACAATTTAAAAATGACATATTTCTGCAAGTAACAAATTCTCTTATTCCAAACACTGGTTCCAAACAAGAAGCTTTCAAGCAGAGAACTGCTAATTCCTCTGCCAACATAAGCAAAATAATTAAAAAAAAGAGAATAATGTTAAATCACACCATGTCTCTTTCCAAAAGCCAACACCTGCACAAGACAAAGCAGAGAGTTTAATACAGTGCGAGATCTAATGTCCCCACCAGAAGGCAGAAATCGGACTTTCCAAGCGACGAACTGTTTTGACAGAGGAGGGACAAAAATATGCAAAGCTTAGCAAATGGCTAACGTAAACTTAGATGAAGCGGCAAAAGGGAAAAGTGTTGAAAGCACTAAAGGTGAGCATTTCAGGCAAAAGCCTAGAAGCCAAAATCAATGGAGAAAGGTAGGATTCAGATAAGATTAAGTGCATTTAGTCTAGAAGATGTTTTGTGTCATCGTATCACAGAAGCACAGCGATTAGTATTCCAAGCAGAGGTGCAGAAAACATTTCAAACTCAAAACATTTCAATCTTTTTTTGAGCTCAAATATAATGCTTCCAACTTTTCAGTGTCTCCACACTGTTCTGACCATTCCATAAGTATTTTGAGTTCAAAACAGGTCAGTTCCAAGCTAGAAAATGATTCCAAACTAGTCAAAACAGTTGAAGCATTTGTACTAAGGTTGATGCAATTCATTTGAACCCCAAACAACTGTTTCAAGCTTGAAATGCTTCAGCTTTATATGCTTTGCAGATTCTAATTCCACGAATGTCATGTAGGCATTTATTAAAATCTAGTTTTTAATCCTTAAAGCTGCAAATTGTTTGAAAAAATATAGGCTATGTCTTGAGAAATCTCAAAAGATAGAGAGGAGACAAGTAGAAAAGAAGTTCAAATGGCCTGTGTCTTTCATAGTTGTTCTCCCTTTCCTATGAGACAGGAGGTCTTAATCTGTATTAATTTATAATAGTTTCAGATTTTAATTTTCCATTCCAATGAATTTTGAGTGCAGAGTATATAGCATTCTGGTCTCAGGCTCCTAGCAGTAAATCCAAAGGGTAGTTTGGCTTATTGTTTGAGAAATCCTAAATAATCTTCTGATAGTAAATAAGTTCTATTTAATGTACTCCGTGTTTCAATTATTTATTTTTATTTATTTAGATTTATATACCGCCCTTCTCCCGAAGGACTCATGAAATTATGAAATTCAGCTAGAATTTCAGTCAGAATGGAGAACTCCAAAATCTGTAGTGATCTTTTTAACATATGCAGTTACAATTGCTGTTCTTGTTTTTAATCTATCTTGCCTACCCAATTGGCATTCCTTGGAGGAACAGTAGCAATGTCAGAGGGAGCAATTACTCATCTTGGTGAGACTTGTTCTGACTAAAACCAACAATGCCCCTTTTCTCTCCATTGGAGGAGAAAGATACTTGTGAATTATCACTTTAAAGTAACATAAGACAATGAAGTATGCAACAAATAGAAGTGTGCTTGGCAAGACATGTGAGGACATCACCATTTCAAGTGCACTGCAATGTTTCCATGTTTTTCACTGATCTGATTCTGGAGTTTCTATTTGTTTTCTGAGATTTACAGAGCACTAATTCCAATCAGAGAAATGAGAACAAAAATTTTGAGAAGTGTGCACAGTGGGGTTTTTTTTAACCATCCTAGAAAATTAAAGAATGACCCTAAGATGTTGCTTAGACAGGAAGAGCTCACCTTTAATCTCAACCAATACATGTAAAAGGAACCAAAAGCACAGTTGGGTTGCAGCATCTATTTAAGGATGGTGCACACTGGTCAAGGGTAATGAAAGGCCAGAGAGATCTGGGTTGCTAACTGATGTAGGTTAATAAATCTGGGTTGTTAAAGCCATAAATCAATAAAGGATTTGATGATATTAGATGTTTTCTGTGCTTAACACATCAGTACGTGCAAATGAACTAAAAAAAGAGCTAAATTTGTCAAGACATGGCTACCCAGGTGGTTGAATTGATTAATGGCTAAATCAATCTAAGGACCATTACTATTGTTTTCAATCAGCAAGATAAAAAAGATAAAGAGTATAGAAAAGAAAAAGTACATTACTGCTCTTTCCAAACTAGGAGGAGAGCTTGATCAGCAATCTAGCTGGTAAAGAACAACAGTCAATGAATCTGGATTCTTTACAGAGCAACACTAAACATCAGAGTCAGACAGTGCTTCAGCAATGTTGGGGAGGAAAAACAACAAGACATTAAGATGTAGCAAGAACACAGCCACAAGATGGCACATGCTTCCATGCCCTCTGCAAGTCTAAGTTAAAACAAAAACTCCGTTAGTGAACACAATCAAGGGAGGCAATTACCAGTACTGCAGCCGTCTGTTCTACTAGCGCTGGCCGGCCGGCTGCGCAGTTCAGAGTAAAGGGCACCGCATACTGCGGCGTGATGGTGGCTACTTGAGGATGAAGAGTTGCTACCATTAGTGGTGTACAGCTTCCCTGAAATGTAGATTAGGCAGTGAGTGAAACAAATGTACTAAGGTAACAGGGCCAGAAAGGTTTCCCCCAAGGATACTAAGGGCGCTTTTGAGTGACTCGCAGAATTCATAGGTATTCACTGAAAACCAATATGCTTTTCTGCTAACTTGTATGCTCGTATAACAAGTATTTCTTCATATTCATGAACAAGCCTTTTGTGTTTAATGCACTTAAAACAAAAATTAATCATGGGTAGCATAAAACACAAGATGGGGAAGGCTTGGAAACAGAAATAATTCCTAAAATGGCTTAACCGAAAGCATTCAATTGTTAAACCAGCATTTTGTGTTTTGAGATAAAAATTCCTATTGATTTCCTCTTGGAAATACAGAGCAATTCAACTGCTCTGTTGGTATAATTGTATTATATTTCATCACAAAAATCTTAAAACCTGAGAAAGAAGAAATTTTTTGTTGTATTCATATTGAATACAATATGGGATTTATATTATGCTAGCCTAAGTGCTTCCAAATGCCTTCTGCAATACAAATAAAAAAAGGATAAGTTGCTGTCTTTAAGTTATTCATGCCTGACCTAAATAGAGTTTACAATAATGTAACCAAAGCTTCATTGCAAAGATAACGCAATTAAGTTAACAAGTAATGTGTGTATCTTATTTCAAAACCTTCTGTTCTGGAACAAACACTCAATTTTAACAATAAACATAAAACCAAAAAAATATAAGATATAAGAGTTTCTGAGATCAGAAACTCCTTTGTTTTTATAGCAGAACAGAAAACTGATATTATTGAAATTGTAAGTCTAAACCTTTGTTATTATATGTAACCTGTCATTTTTTCAGCACCAAGAAATAGAACAAATGCAATAAGTACTCCTAAAATGAATGGCAAAATTGATGGGGAAGAGTAATTTAATTGAACCAATAGTGATAGACAACATCTTTTTCTGTTTTCTACTAAATCTTATATTAATTATAATTTTAGGGCAAGCGATTAAAGTCAACTAAATTTTATCTTTTTCCAGAACAACAGCTTCTAATATATTAGGCACATTGGTAGATCTGTACCTGTAAATGAAAGTTGCCTAAAACTTTGGTCTTGGACAATAAGTCCATTTGCAAAGGCCAAACCTTTAAAGCAAAGAAATCATTAGACAAAGAATATTTTATTATCTTTTCCTTAATAGGCTACTAATGATTTTTTAAAAGATTTAAGAAAATTTTTGTTTCTCAATATCAATTGAGAATACACCACATATATTATCAAACATATTCACAACACCTTACTTTACTCACTCCCATCCCCACTTTTACCTGTGTGAGAACTCCGGACTGGATCTGCAGTGGCTGAGCTGCTGGCGCCTGTGGCACAATTGGAACAGCATTGTCCATCCTTACAGGAAACCCAGAATGCTTTGTGGTTGCCTGAAGACCAGCTGGATAGAATAAAAATAAGATCACAAATAACTACCCAAATATGTTTCAAAGCTTATTTTACAAAAATTATGTATAAAAAAGATGCAGGTTATGGTCATAATGATCAATACTGAGAAAGGTTCAACCATCCCAAAAAGCTAGTAATCTATGACAACCCATACTATGCTCTCAAAGTACCCAATATGCTACACCGTCAAAAAAGTTAGAGATCCGTTTGTAAGACATTTATGAAGCAGCCAAGAAAACTTTTTTAAATAGTTATTAAGTGAACTATGCTGTTTTCTTCTACTATGAAATGCATATCATACCTACCATATCATACTTTAGGTACTACTTTCTATATTACAAAATCCAATTTTGTCCTAGTAGCCCCTAAATCAACTTGGGTTGCCTGGACATTTCTTTCCAAATAGATTTCTTTTTATTTCAGAATGTAAGAAAATGTAGATTTTAATGTATAAAGAGATAGCACTTTTTCTGTCTTTTTAAAAAAATGTATTAAAATTATAGTGTCATGGATATTCATAAATAGTATGTAAGGATCAAAGCATACTTACTTGGAAAGGCAGGAGGACATACAATGAATGTTTGCTGAAATGGGTCTGTCTGAGTGCAAATTTGGGTTGTTCCAGGCTGTAGGGAAACACTCTGTTGTGCCACACCAGCAACTGGTGCTGCAGAGGATGGATAGAGAGCAGACTGATAATTCAGCAGTGAAACATCTGAATTTGCTAGGGAAAGAGTAGCTGCAGCTGTAGAATTGGAAGCCAGAACACTAGCCTGAAAAACAAGACAATCTATTGTTAGAAATAGAAACTGTAATATTCTAACATATATTAAACAACCGAAGACAGGATGAACAGCATCTACAGATGGCAATCACTTTCTTAATCAACCTTAACTAATCAGTAACCTGAGGGGATCTAGAACTCATAGGCGCTCATGATAGATGTTTGGAACAAATGTTACAGCCAACCAAATATTGGGCTGGTTTCAAATGAAATTCACTGAAGCTGTGTACTAAAAAAAAGTCAATTACTAGGGAGAATCATTCCAGGAAATGATGAATAGCTTTATTTTGATTTTGTTCATCAAAAGAAACAAAAAGGAACTGCTTACCTGATGATGCACAGTACTCAGCTGGTTGTTGAAACTCATGGTGAGGTTTGTGCTTGTATTTGGTGCAACATGTGTCGTGAACGGGCTTTTAATTTGATTAACAGTATCATACATATTAACTCTTCGTTTACAAATTTCCATGTTCTGAAAACAGGATTTCACACTAAAAGAGAATATGAAGTGTTTTAGCTAATATTATACAGACTATGTCTGATTAGTAAAAATAAAATGCCTGTGAATTGTTATCAAAACCTTTCAAGCGGCTTGGGCTCTTTCTGAAATCTAATTTAAGAAACTATAACTGCTATGCTTCTCCATTACAATTCCACAGTACAAACAAAACCCAATATTCCCTATTCCAAAACATACTCCTAGAGCAAAATATTTCTAGCAAACTATATATTACTATCAGGTAACATATAATTTCTCCTCTTTTGTATTAACAATATAAAACGTACATATCTATGAGAAATCAATGGCAGTGCAAAGTCATGATTTAAAAAGGAAATAACTTGTCAGCTATTATAACAAGATTTCTTGAAGTCTCTGAATAACATCATGGTAAAACTATTGTTTAGAGATTTATTTTAGTAAATCCATTTTTATTTAATTTAAACATTTTCTAAAACTATCCAAAGATAATACTTATCGTTACTTGTTTGTTACTTGTCCCAAAATATAAAGAAGGTTACAAATCTGAATGAATTAATAGTATCATTTATCTGGGCTACAAACTCACTGATTGCTATGTGGAAAATCCAGGAGATGATTCATTGTCACAAACGGATGGTTCAAAGTCTTCATCGGAGTAATTCTCTTATCTGCATCAATTGTCAACATTTTCTTCAACAAATCTATATATTCTCTTCGGTCAGCCTTCTCTGCCAACATATCTGTTCCCTCCAAGTCTGTAGACATATTTACCTCGTGGGAAAGGTTTTTAAAATTGTTTAGATTTTTGTTCAAATTATTCATTTTAAAGCAGGAAAAATAGAGGATACATAAATATTTTAAGGTTTTTAAATGGGTTGTCATAGTTCTAATTTACTATTTTCTCTAGCTTTGCTTCTAGCAAACATTTAACTTAAAAGAAACATTATCTTTTAATTTAAAGGGTATGTTCAAGCAAGTCTACCAGATGTAGGTGGTTATCCTAAAATCATTTATTTATAATTGCTAAATTACTGAGAATTATCCTCATGTATACTAGGACAGCAGTTGTATTGCCCCATGGGGGATAATAAAAAGGGAACACAATTAGCTCCTATGTAAAACAATTGTAAATTAGTACTTCCCTGGATTATAATACCTGTACTTTTCAAAGGCAATATTATTTTTTACTGGCAGCTTACTTGTGCCATGTCGTCCAAACAGTTAAAAATATATTTCCGAGCTTCCTTTGATTTTATTCCTGTCTCCAACTCATGTTCTTCTGGAGTCTGTCAAATAAAATGGAAGTTAAAAGGAATTATATCAAGTTTTAATATTTTAGTACAATAAAATCAAAAGTAGGTCAGTCTGCAATACTGCCGGTTTCAAAGAATTTCTGAAGAGCTCAGATCTAAAACAGTGTTTTAAATCAGGAAAACAGCTTTATAATCAGGGCAGAAATAACTACCAAACACAACGCGTGTTCATTGAAAATGACCAAAGACATTTGAATTTAACAATTTTCTTCAAAACTAATTTTGATGCCTTAAATCTTCAGAAACTATTTTACTGATAATTATTTCATTGCAAACACGCTTTCCATAGACATGTTTAGTGTAAATTTCCAAACAACAAAATCCAATTCAGAACACCCTTCTGCATCAATTACAGAGGATTTATATTCATATAATTTCTTGGACAAACTACAATACCTCAAACTTATGACTAACCTACTAACCACAAGGATAGGTTTATACATCATCCTAAGTCAAAATTAAATCACATTATGGTATAGTATATGTGCAGTCAGTTACTATTTAGGCCTCCTTTACTTAATGGGATTGCAGTTATACATTCTGTCCAGTTATTAGCAAATTAATATTCTACTCCTGATGACCAAATGCTGATGTTTCCCGTGACAAACTGCTATTGAATGCAATATTGATATCTACTAGTTTACTTATTAGTTTACATTTGTTATTAATTTATATGACTTCATTGCTAGTTTTAAAAAAGAAATGAAATAATGAAAACCAAATAATTAGCCAGTATATGTCTTAAAAGTAACTGGTATTAGCAGAAAACAAGTCTTCTAAAGAAAAAGAAAAAAGAAAAAAAACCTTTAGTCTCCACAAAGGGTATCCCAAGTTTGGGTCTCTGTTAAAAAACCTGCTTGTTTTCGTTCCCGCACTCAAAAGATATTCTGCTGGTAGTCCTTGTGTTTGTGAAATGTAACGAATCTGGAACAGAAAAACAATATTGATGATGTCAACCGACAACTATTAATGTTAACACAGTAATAGCAATTTTATTTTTATATCATTATTCCTCCCAAAGGAGTATGGAGTGGTATGTAGAAGAATAAATGCAAGCTTAAGTATAATAATTGAATAAAACCTATTACAATAAATTATCAATTCTAAAAAACCAATAATAACACAAATATTTTAAACAAAGTACGTTTCAAAAGAAAGGATTTAGTCCTAGGCAGCTAGTATCCTACACATGCTTTTTGTGGGGACGTTTTACTCACCTCAGAGAAAATTTCATAATTGGGGTACTTCTATTGAGAAAAACTTTTGGCCTTTGCTGTGAACCAAACTTTTTGATGGAACAATGAACAAAATCTTGTAGCTGTTCTTAATACATGAGCTATATGGAACACAGTATAATTTTGTGTTCAATCATAATAGTTTTTCTTAAAAACTATTCAACTTGTTATTTTTTCTATAATTTCAATTTGCCAATTCCTTAAAATGTCAGTAAGATTTTTTCCATGCCTTTAAAAAAACCCTAATTTGAGGTACTGAAGATGTGTTCATAAGATATTCACATCAAGATTAGTGTTCCATGTTATTTTAACATCTGAAAGTCATCCTGCACTTCTTTTTGATATTCATCCAATACAGTGAGTTTTAGAATTTAAATACATTAATTTTTACCAGGAAATTATCCAAAGTATTCCTCATTTTCTTTTATACATATTACTATTGTCCTTTTCCTGTGGAAAGTTAAATGTTGAAAACATTATTTCTATTACTAGGCCTGCACAAAACAGGACGAGCAGGCCACATGTGGCTGCTAAGTCTTGTATGGCCTAGCAGAATTTTTTGGAAACTTCATAAACTCACTGCTGTCATCAGGAAGGATGTGCTACCATTTAGGTTATTTGCTGCTCCAAAAGACATGCTGTGGAGTCCTTCAATACCTCTGGGCCTCACCAGCACTTCCAGCTACAGGTCTGATGGTGTGACTGACCAGTGCAGGTCTATTTCTTTGTGAGCCACAATTCCTATTAAGCTATCGATGTGGCCCTTTCCTTTCCACAAGTTGTGTAAGCCTGCTTTATACCAATGTATTATATTTTAAACTTCTTCATTTATGATATTTTAGCAACAAAATGTCTGAGGAAGGGAAAGTATATTTTTCTGTCTGTACATACAGCAATGAAAGTAAAATATATCAAGCAGATTTCAAACTAATTGAGAGAAACATAACATAACAGAAAATACGTTACATGTACATAGTCTATATCTAAAAAGAAACAAGGTGCAAATAGATACAGGTAGACATTCAGTTATGACAGCAATTTGGACTAGTATCACAAAGCAATATGATCATAAAGCACAATATCAAGTAACCACATTTCTGGCAGTCTCAGTTGTCATAGTTAAATGAGGTCCAAGCAGGACATCAGGTGAGGACCTAATGTGAAGACAAGTTGATTTCCAACTGGTTTGCCCATTGACTTATCTTGCAAAAAATCTAAAAGGATTATCGCAAATTGTGATCACATGATTGTGGTTCATTGCAATGTCATAACTGTGAGCCAGATGCATCATCACAGGGACACTGCAATTGGTCAGAATTCTAAGGATTCGTCATAAATATCCCTTGTTCAGCACCATCACAACTTTCAACAGTCACTGAACGAAAGGTTGTCACTTGAGGACTATCTGTGCAATGTGAAAGTGTGGTTAAAAGGTGACAATGTATGGTGAGAAAAGGCTTTTCTTTTTTAGTGAATTTTTGGAATGGAAATATTTACTAGGCCATGTAACACAGTTGAGAGGAAGAGGACTTTGGTCACAGCAAGAACAACTCAAGGATCCTGTCTGATCCAGAACAAACCTGACTTTATGAAATTGTGTGTGTGTGTGTGTGTAATTATACCACAACACAGAGCATATACTTTGCATATAGTTATGCTCACATAGAGATAGTTGGCAGTAATCTTTCTTGGCAGAGAATGGAGCAGGCAACCATGCTGTATGTACAGGCAGAAAATACTGTAACCCTGTAAGTAACAGCTTTCTTTAACCGAAACAGCAGTATTGATTTTACATCATTAATTCAAAAGGATATTCTATAACCTAGTAGTTCTTTGTATTTTTCTTATAACATGGGACATGAAATAGGATGGGAGAAAATAAAACGAACAGATATTTACAAATTGTTTTATATTGTGGCCTTCAACCTTTTGGGCACAAAAGACCGGTTCCATTGAAAAAGGATTTTTCATGGATAGGAAGGGACATGGTTTTGTGTGCTACTTGCATCTTGCGAATGGGGCTTGGCTTGTTTCCGCGGCCCAGTTGTTGGCATGCCATGGCCTAGTGCCAGTCAATGGACCAGACATTGGAGACTCCCGTTTTATATAATTATATTTTATCTCAAAATCCTGCACACTAAAAATAACCCAGAATAACAATAATAAGTTAAACACAAAGAGGTTATATGCAGCAATCCAAGAATGGTGCTTAATCCTAATCAATCACTCTCAGAGCAAAGGTCCAGTGCCAATGACTTAAGTGGTTCTCATTTAACCCATGTACAAATATCAAGTAATATTTACTCAAAAACAAATCCCATGATTCAATGATATTTATTTCCTAGAATAGTAGTTTAAAGACAGTATGTTTGAATATCAGCGTATCAGCAAAGACTTACCTGATCATATTCTGAAGCTCCTGGATACAAAGGCCAGCCAAGAAACAACTCAGCTATTACACATCCCAGTGACCACATATCAATAGCTTCACAAAATGGCAAACCCAAGATTATTTCAGGAGCTCTACAAAATATGCAATATTTTATTTATTATTCAGAATTTACTAACAAATTCACAAATCCCACTGTCTTGAATGATAATTAAAAGGTTGTAATTTATCATATATGTACAATCAGAAGAGTTTTCCATAGCGAGCCACTATTTTTTCCAAGGAAACATGCATAAAGGTTCTGACAAAAATAGCAAATTATCCTGTAGCCTTGAAAACTACAAAAGATATTATGACAACCTTTAAGATATATAACACCTGATAAAGTAGGTTCTGTTCAACCAAAATGTTAACCATTATATTAATACAAAAATTGGGGTATTTATGCTAAAGATTAATCGCTGAGATTTGTCAATACTGATACTGTTATCTACAAACTCTTATTTTCTTATTTAAGTAGAAATACTGATACATATAATTTCTATACCACTGACAGCAATTTTCCATTCAAGGATATTCTGTTACACTCATGTGACATAAATATATTTAGATGTATGTCTCGCTGTGTTCAAAGGTTACATCCTGTTAAATTGGAAGAGACAATTTCTAGCAAAATCATCCTATATCTGTAAGTGATATAGGTATCTGTAAGTGATGTAGGTAAATCCCACTAACTTCAATTGGAATTACTTCTGAAAATAGTAGCAACAGTAGTCTTTTTTTATGCACTTACAACTAGGAGCAACACAAAACGATGAAATGAAAAATAACCTTTTAAAGCTGTAGAACAATAGAATGTCCTGATCTATTACACTATATCTGGTATCAGTTAATTGATCTAAGCCCCAATGCAAAAGCATATCTTAGCTTGGAAACATAAACTTGAACACAAATCACTCCTAAATCTGTTATGTGTTTATCATTAGCAACATTTTGTACCAAGAGAACAAAGTGCTTGGAAATACGCTCAAAAATATGTAGCTGAGCACCAAATTTAACTTTCCTCAATTCCATTATTTCTCTGCCCAATTTCCATATACTAATTCTCCCGGGAAGTGACACGAGGCTGGCTCCAGGTTATTGTGGGGGCTTCATTGAGTGAGGGGCTCCTGCCACCCTCCCTAAAGGAAGCGGTGGTCAGACCCCTCCTCAAGA
>JANHFO010001226.1:19640-31005 GCA_032468095.1 Pareas carinatus | reverse complement strand
CCACACCAATCAGTCAATAGGAAGGCACCACATACACACATCTCACAGAATAGCCCAACGTCTGTAGTAGAGTGGAGAGAATTTCCCTGAAGATGGGCTCCAGGACCAGTCCAAAAGCTCAGAAGAGTAAATCTCTGGTTCCAGTGACCGACACAGATTCAACTTTGCAACCTTTTAACCACTCCGTTGATGTCAATTGCTGAAAACCAGTACTTGAAAATGCCGGTTCTTATGTTACTTTTCTCATATTGTTGCATTCCAAGTAATCAGAATGCTCTATGTATGGTGATTCTGAAAATCTAAATCCATTTGCATTTGCAATTACTTTGCTTCACCTGTCTCCAAGAAGAATATCCCTGAAATGGCACATTTTAAGAAATATGCAGATTTATCTTGCTCATATATTCCTTGAGAGTCAAGAGAATAATTTGTCTTGATAACAATTACGAATGTTCATGTATTCCTATAGAACCGTATAGTAATTTAATCTGGAAACATGGAAAGTGTCTGTTTATTATGCAGTTTAAAACACTGTTAAATGAGCAAAGATTTCATTTTACAAAACAATCAGTGGACTCTGATTTTAGTTTAAGATAAAGTAAACTTAATTTAGGCAAGTGAAAGCCAAACATGTCCATGAAATATTGCAAAGTAAAAGTAAAAGTGAAAGTGAAGTTATGAGTGCTCGATCAAAAATATGCATTACAAGCTATGAGCTATACAGGACACCAAAGTTTTCACTTGAAAGCCAAGTTCTATTACAGGGAGTTCTTGACTTCAATCATGTACTTAGTGACCATTCAGAGTTACAATGACACTGAAAAAAGTGACTTATGACCATTTTTCATACTTATAACTATTGCATCATCATCATAGTCATGTGATCAAAATTCAGATACTGAGCAACTGGCAATTATTTATGACAGTTGCAGTGTCCCGGATTCCCTTGATCCCCTTTTGTAACCTTCTGACAAGCAAAGTCAATGCGGAAGCCAGATTTACCTAACAACAAGAAAGGTTGTAATACTGTGCAAAACTCATTTAATAACTGTCTTGCTTAGCAATAGAAATTTAGTGCTCTATTGTGCTCATAAGTTGAGTACCACTTATACTTTGTTGGATACCCCAACAGGCCTGAAAACTGTGATATGTTTTTACAACATACAAGGGCAATTCAGAAAAAAACCCTCCATTTGGTTATCAGTGACATAAACTCGCAGATACAGAACTTTTATTATGCACATTAGAACACTACAGCATGACATCACTTTTTGACATTGTCGTCATTCAAATTGAGGCACTTGTCTCACAAACTTTGAAATCCCTTCTGCAAAGAAATCTCCCTCCTGGGAGTGAAACCACCCTGGAACAGCATCGTGAAGTGCATTGTCATTGTTGAAGCAGTGCAACAAAAGCATCGGGGCATGCTGACTTCTGGTATGGTGTTAATTCACAATAATACTAGCTCGAACACCATTAGACACACCCAAGAACGTTTGGAGCAGCTCTGTTGGGATATTTTTGATCATCCCTCCTGTAGCCCAGACTTGGTGCCGAGCAACTCCTACCTCTTCCAACTTCATTCCCAGGAGGGAAATTTCAAACCTTGTAAGACATTATGACAAGGGTCTCAATTTGAAGGGCGATTATGTCAAAAAGTAATGTAATGTTGCAGTTTTCTAATGTGTATAATAAAAGTTCTGTATCTGCAAGTGTCTCTGTCTTTGATAATCAAACAGAGTTTTTTCTGAATTGCTCTCGTATCAGTCAGATCTAGATCAATGGAAAATGAAGTCCTATATGATAGTGGTTGCATTGCTGGGGGAAGGAGGAAACTGTTGCTTAGAATAGACAAGGAGAAGGAATTTAGCTAATTTAAATAAAGTAAGCCAAATCTCCAGGGCCAGATGGGTTGCATCCCAGGAAGCCAAAAGAATTAGTGAATCACAGAACCGTTCTCAATAATCTTTGAGAACTCCTGCAGGACTAGTAAAGTTCCAGAAGACTGGAAAAGTGAAAATTCCATTACCATTCTCAAACTCCACAAAATTTGTTCCCCTCCAGCTTTTGGGAGCCTACTTTTAGGAGTGGATTCAAGTTAAGTTATTAATAACAGTTGGAGGTAAATGCAGAACCCGAAAGCTGTAACAGAAGCACCCCAATACCATTTAGAGAAGGTTAATTAAGGTAAATTCTCTTGGAATACTTTGAAATATTTTCTCCCAGATTTCTCTGCAGCAAAGCGGAGTTGTTTATCAAATAAGCTGACAACTGTCCAGCCTGCTATTTCTTGCCTTTCTTTTCCAAACCTCCCTACTGTCTCTCACAATCATCTTTTTTTAAAAAAGGAAGAGAAAAAGAAGTACCCGGGAAACTACAAACTGTCAGCCTGATGTCTGTACTGGGCAACGTTTCAAATAAATAATCAGGCAGGATATTTGTGAGCATTACTAGCAGACTATAAACAAATTGCGCCAGGCTAACCTCCATTTCCCCGTTGATAGCTTTATTAGTTTAATAGACCTGGATAATGCTGCAAAGCGTGCCTCATGATATCTCTTTTCACAAAATGGACTGGATGATACTACTACTACTAGATGGGCTTACAGTTGGTTGAATGACTGTACTCAAGTAATATTCATTAATGGCTCCATTTCATTTTGTTTTAAATGCATCCATTTCAGTATGGACAGCAATATCAACAGGCACCAACAAGACTGCAAATGACCCAAAGCAGAACAAAATGGCTTTAGATGAAAGGAACAAGATTCAAATTATCTATATGAGTGACAGGATAGCAGAGTTCAAATATTTGAATGCAACCAGGTATCCACGCAGAAATTCCCTATTTCCCCAGAGCACGAAACAAAGCAAAGGATTAAAACTATAAGGGAACAGGATCAAGTTAAACATCAGGAGGAACTTCCTCATTGTATGAGTTGTTAAATTGTCTCATGGCATAGTGAATTCTGTTTCAGTGAGCAGGGATTGGAGCATATAAACTCTATGGTCACTTTCAACTCTATTATTCTATAAATCCGTGACCGGAGACAGAGACAGAGACAGAGACAGAGACAGAGACAGAGAATTTACACTTTGTCATAGAAGATGGGAGCAATCTTTAGTTTATTTATCACATCATATGGCTGATCTTGAAAAAAAAATAGAGAACCAGGCCTGGTTAATAATTGGATAAACATGGTCAGAAGCCAGAGACAAGACTGAAAAGTTGAAGACTGACCCAGAAAAAAGAAATGCAAATTATTTGCATAATATTATTAGAACAACTACATGACTTCATATAGTTTCTAACACAGGGCACCTTATTTATCTCTTTATTTATTGATTTATTTAATTTACCACTGAAGATAGAAAATGTAAAAATATGAACTAAATAGCTATGTACTATTTAAAATAGGATTTTCAGAAACAGAAGTGCTCTTTGAATTTCTGTTTTGACCTTTACACTTTTTTAAAAAAATAGTACTACTTGTTCTGAAAAATATGAAAGTTAATCAATTATTTGCTATTATTTCAGCTTGCGCAGGTTGCTTTAAATCTGGAATAGGTCAAGATACTATCAATACTACTTTCTCTCTCTCTCTCTCTCTCTCTCTCTCTCTCTCTCTCTCTCTCTCTCTCTCTCTCTCTCACACACACACACACACACAAAGAGAGAGAGAGAGAGAGAGAGAGAGAGAGAGAGAGAGAGAGATACACACACACACACACAAAGAGAATCACACTCACACATGCACACACACACACACAGAGCACTCTGGCGCTTCACTCCCCCCCCCCCTGCTGCCTTCACACATAGCACACACCTTTCTTTTTCTGTCAGAGCACAGAGCTTCAGCTTGGGGAAGGGTAAAAAGCTGATCGCTGGAGCGCAGAGCTGGCTTGGGGAGAGGGGAAAAGTTTACTGGCAGAACACGGAGCTGGCTTGGGCAGTGGGGTAAAGCTGGGAATGACTCCGCTTCCCCCCCCATCAGAGGCAAGAGCTGGGCACTGCCCAGAAGGCATAGGGGTGGGCCAGGGGGCAGTACCACCCACTTTGAAAACCACTGCCCTATAGTGACATCTAGAGGGAAGAAGTTGAAACAGTTTAGGGCCAGGATGTGAGGGGTTTGTAGTTATTTTCTCAGTCGACTTTCTGTCTTGTGCAGTGTGCTGTACACTACTGCATATTAGAAATTCAGAAGTTTTAAAATAAGAATAGATTCCAATAAGCATTTGGCATTTTAGAGACAATAACAATAGCTGTTCAAAGCAAGAGCACATAGAGATTGCTTGCTAGTTGCTTGCGGATACTGCTTCCTAAATATAGATTTATAAATTTACCTATTGAATTAAATCAGATAATAATAATAATAATAACTGAATGTGCCTCAGAAATAGCAGCAATGAAAAGTAGTACAAAAAAAGGGAAATAAGGAAGAAGCTGTAGCTCAAGAAGGGATACATGGTTTGGGTGCAGAAAGCCCTGCATTCTGGCATGTCTAGCTTCAAAGAATACAAGGGTTAGAGTTAACCTCTGGAGACAAGTTCCTTGTGTGTCCAGACACCCTTGGTGAATAATTTCTAATTCTAATAAATTCTAATTCATACGATCCAGGGGCAGTCAAAAGAGAACACTGATTTAGAACAGCATAGTGCCATATTTTTAATAAACTGAACAGCTACAATACACGACTCTCTTGTCAATGGTAACCATGGAAGACCAGCACACTAGATAGAACTTGGTATTTGGTTTTATTACATCAATACTGAAATCATTTGCTTTTGAAGGATAGGACTATCAGATCTATTCTCGAAAAATCTAGAAAACCACTAGAGAAAAGCAAAAACTTTGAATCATTTCTGTGTTGTTTTTTTAATGCCATCTAGAGTTTTGGATACTGCTGGCCAGATCTGGCAGAATTTAACTAAAAAGGAAGTTCTCTGATTTTCAGCTTTTTTTTAAAAAAAAAACCATCTGCAGGTTCTCCACAGCATGATGAAGATATTCCTCCTCCCCTGCCTGAAAGGACCCCGGAATCTTTTATTGTACTCGGAGAAGAGGATGAACTCCAGCAGTTGGGTAAATACAGCATAGGCACTTGGGACAAGATACAGAAAATGAAATTGCTTGGAAACCTCTGCTGTCTAGAAAGTTATTCTAAAAATCAGTCAATTTTTGTTCCTCGTTTTTATCATTTACAGAGAAATCTTTGCTAGCAGCTTCAGATCACCAGCTACCATCTGAAAACCACAAACCAAAAATCTCTACGGAATGGAGCAGCATGTCTCAGCTGAGACTTTCTGATGACTCAGTGAGACTAAGACCAAATAAGGTAACTGGTTTAAAGATATTCTGCAGCATAGTTCTACCAAACTTGGCTGCTATAGGTATCGCATCCACATTGAGTCAAAGAGCCGGTTATATTCACATTAAGTGAAGCAAAGAGTAGCAGCAATCTAGACCTGTTGAGCAATTTCCAGAAATTATTCCAGCAGTTGCTTTTTCATATTTCTCTTTTTCAAATGCTCTGAGACCTGGACTTTTGGAACCTGGAATTCAGGAAGAAGTTTGAAGGGGTGACTTTTTAACATTATTAGATTGAATTGCAGTGAATATGATTGCCTGGAATGTTTCTGCCCTTATCTGCCCACTACCTGAATTTTAAAACACCAAAATACTCAATAAAAGTTAAATGCAGTCTTACTAAGATGAGGTAGGATTAAGCATTGTCTCTTTTTGTTCATTTCCAGAGTAGAAAGCTACAGAGGCCAAGATCAGGTATCTTTTCTCTTAATATTTTTATTAATTAGTATGCACAACCATTGTACTTACTTGTTTTATAATGGCTGAATGTCTTAGTACATCTCAGTTTTACGCAGGCTACCCGTTATACCAATGTGTTGCTTTATTGTATAAAATATTGTGAGGGATTCTGTTACAGGTGACTCACACAGTATGCCAATGAGGGACTCTGCTTTGACTCTGCAGAATGTATGAGTCCAACCATGACACGTGTAGGACTTTTAAATGCATAACTGGAATCACCGGTTGTGATCAATGCTGTTAATAAAACCATAAATGAACCACTGCACAGCCTTAGGATTGTTAAATGTGAACTATTTTAAATATATCATCACAGAATTTCAGTGGAACCGACCTTCCTCGCCCCCTACTCCCCCACTGCCAGAGAGAACTCCTGAATCATTTCTTCTCGCAGATGAGGACTGTAAGTGCCACAGGTTTTGTCATGTCGAAATAGTTTTAGATATGTAGTGCTTTTATTTAAAACATCCTCGTTTCAGAAGAAAAGAGAAATTAAAGCAATTTTGAGAAGATCCAGTTGATAGAACGAGGTCAGTTGATAGAATGAATTTACAGATCGTAAAGACAACTGACCATCTGCTTATAAAAATGATATTCGTCTCCAGTTATTGCTAGCTGTTTTTTGCACCGTCTTCTTCCGATATTAATAAATAAGGCATTAAATGAATAGAAGCTTTTAGGGTTCTTCACATATGTTGGACTGTAGCCTCTTGTTTGCTTAAGAAAGTTATTTGACCTCCATGTTATTTCATTCCCATGTAAAGTATATGCTTTGAACCAAAGCCTGGTAACACGCAGAGTGTGACTTCAGTTACAAAATCTAAGTTAGTTTTAAAGATTGGAACTGATTTATATGCAAGCTGGTTTTTCCATTCCAATGATCCCATATATACAAACATGTACTGAAATATCAGTGTATTCTAGCAACATAGTTCAGAGCTATTTTTTTATACCTGTGGCAAAGCTGCTGCTATGGTACGTACATATTAGGTTACAGTTTGGTAGACAGTTTTACATTTGTCTCTTAGGGTGTTTTTCACCCTAACCTACTTTTTAAATACATCTATTATAATGTCTATGCTGAGAGGTGGATTTTCATTTTTTTCATTTTTCAGCAACAAATTGGCTGTGTTCCTATAAGTTTTGCCAGTAAGATTGGTTTAATAATGTTTTGTTCATGCATACTTTTTTAATATACTGAAAGTTTTTCCAGTGTGTCTTTTCTTGACACTATTTCTTTTTATAGCTTGTCCATCTGTTACAAACAATGTAGTGAACCATGGAGACCTTCACATTAAATCAGCAAAGGAGACGACCAAGGAGGCAGGCAACTTCAGAAGGAGCAAGGTAAGGGAAGTGAGATTGGTGATATGCACCATTAATTTAGAAACAGAAAAGCAGGCTTTTTTTTTCTTCCACCCCTTATACATATGTAAATCATAGGAATTTCAGTTGTGCAGAAGACCAGATGTTTTTACACAATGCAACGTTTCTTTTGGTTAGAGAAACAGCATGTGTCCAGAATTTAAGCAAGTGGTTTTTCTTACTGGAAAAGCGTAATCTTTTTGGCCCAACTAGGAATTCTTTTGTGATCAAGTTTATTAGATTGGATATGATTACAAAGTAAGTCCTGAAAGCATTAACTGTATAGGTTAACAATTGCAATATCACTTGTGATGATTGATAGTCCCCATTAATATCCTCATGTGGTTACATGTTCTGTCTTAGAAAAAACAATCCTTCATTGAAGGGAGATGTGTTGTATTTATTTTTATATCATTAGTAAATATCTAGCAATTGCTTCGTCTTCTTTTATTTATTTATTTTCTTTTTTGGTATGCATGCGTGAGTGTCCAAAATAAAGAAACCACCATCTTATGTTTCTTGCCTCTCTTTCTTATAAATGGGGCAACCCTGGGTACAGCATGTTATAGTAATCTTATCCAGAAAGATCTACTCTCTGTCACTCACATCCTGGTCACCTCCCAGATGGATTACTGTAACACACTCTTTATGGGGGTGCCCTTGAAGAGCATCCAGAAACAGCTACTGGTTCAGAATGTGGTGGCCTGGGCAGATATGTGGGCTCCAAAATCGGCACACACTGACCATCTGCTCTGTAAGCTGCACTAGTTGATGGTTTGCTTCCGGGTTCAATTCAAGGGGTTGATTATAAAGTCCTACATGGAATGTTTTATGTAGTGGGCAGAAGGCAGAGACGAGGCTTGAGTTAACCAAAACAGGATTTATTCAAAGGACAGCAAGGTGACTCGAACACAGACAGAAGATGTAATCAGAAGCTGCTTTGCAAGCTTCCCTTTTATACTTACCGACAGGTCACAGCTGTAACCAATCAGGAGCTGGGGTTTTCCCGCTTCTTCCCAGACTCTGGGCAGAATTGATGCTTTGCAAGATAGACTCATTCTTTGCAAACAGTTCTTGTTGTGCAAGATGCAAGCCAATGCATAACAAACCTCACCAATTTATCTTGTGGATAAATTAGGTTTTATGATAGGCACATGCACTGTCCTGTAGTACTGCAGCTATCTGAGGAATGGGCATGACCTCTTTTAAGTTCTACACAACTTAAGGTGTCTAGCACCCAGACTCCAGGACTGAACTATACGTGCTGTGACTTTTGGAGTAAGTCCATTGAGAAGTTCCTCTGTGGAAGTAAACACATAAAACAAAACTGTGAACTGCTATTGTAAAGCTTCCAGGATCATATCACATTTCAAAGTAATTTGATAAAGAGAACTTAGTGTGTGTGTGTATGACTCTTTAGTACTATTTAGTACTGTTTGTCCTGAAACCATCCCATCTGTCAGCCCAGAGAGGCCATCACCGCTTGCCAGGCACTGCTACCAAACTTCACCACTAGACTGACTTTTCCCCCAGCCACAAGGCCCTTGGATTTGGCTGATGCTTTTCCAGTCCAGTCTCATTCTAGTCAGCAAAGTAGAAGGCAATTTTCTGTGTCCATCAATTCTCATCACTAAAAGGCAAACAGAATCACCTGATGCCCTTTCGGTTTGTATAGGCCATTAATACCAAATCGAACAATTTCATAGTGCTTTACACTACCCTGCATATTAACCAGAAAGAGGGAACAGAATTGGTTTGTCTGGCAAGAGTGTCAAGTGACTACACACTGTAGCCTGGCTGGCCATACAAATGAGATAGGTTGGAGATATCTGTTTGCATATAATCCTAAGGAAATTCCTGATCCATTCAGATTTCCTGGTGCCTTTTTAAAAAACTGTCCATGTTAGATGGGTGTCGCAAGGAACGAAACGGAGGCACTACTGCTTACAATGCTTTATTGAGGTAGGGTGGTTGGGACAGAGAATGGGGAAAACAGTGGCTGGCTGCCCCTTTTATGCCCGGGCAGGTTGGCAGCCTGCCAATCTGGGGGCTGGCATTTCCCACGCTGGGCAAAGCCCTCCCCCGGACACAACACCCCTTCCTACCCAGCTGGCCCTTTGTCTACTCTACATAATGTAGTCACGTAGGTACAGCGGCTGTTTAAAAGTCCATCTGGACCTGCGCGGTTCATTCAACGAGTCGTCGTCGATGGGCGAAGTTGCGCCTGTGGGAGGCTCCGGAGTTTCATCGGGAGACTTCTGGAAGCCTCCGGGTGTGGCCTCGGCCCCACCCTCGTCAGCAGGTGGAGTCCTCGCGGCAGACAGCAGTTCTTCTGATGTTCCGGGTAGGTGGAGCGCGTATCCCCCGCCTTCGGCTCCTGTGGTGAGGGGTTGTTTAGCAGGTTTAGAGTGAGTTCTCCCGGGGTGGAAAAACCGGGGAGGCGTGTTGCTGTGGTCTCCAGTGCTCGGGCCTGCGGCTTGCGGGGTGTGGGGTATCGGTGACCGTTTCCCCTGTTGTTTCTCTGTTGTTTTGGGCAGAATTTCCCGTTGCTTGGTAGTTTGTGGCCGTTCCCCTGGTTCTCCCCCATAGCTGGTCTATGTGGCGTCACCACGCTCGGCCATCCGCTAGGGTGATCACGTAGGATTTGGGCCCTGTAATTTTGGTTATTTCCCCTTCCACCCATGGGGGGCCCGGTGTTAGACTTTTAGCGTATACTAGGTCGCCTAATTTGAATTGTCTGGAGGGGGTGGGTTGTTCGTTATTTGCTACTGGTGCGTACGAAGGGTTTAGGCGGTCAAGGACGGACCGTAACTTTCGGCCCATTAGTAGTTCCGCGGGGGTGCGACCCGTCGCGGCGCAGGGTGTAACGTATTGCCACGTTAGAAATTCGGCCACTTTGTCGTGCCAGTCCCCGGGTTCTAAACTCTTGAGCGCTTCTTTGGTGGAGCGGACCATTTGTTCCGCCTGGCCATTCGCGCTAGGATTTCCGGGGGCGGTGAGTGCGTGGCGGATTCCTAGGCTGGCCAGAAATCCCTCGAATTCTGTGCCGGTGAACTGTGGCCCATTGTCTGATACTAGAATGTCTGGTAGGCCATGGGTGGCGAATAGATCTCGGAGGGCACGGATCACTGCTTGTGAAGTTGTCGATCGCATTGTGGTGACTTCCAGCCACTTTGAAAATGCATCGACTGTGACCATGAAGGTCTTCCCTAGAACTGGGCCGGCAAGATCCACATGAACCCGCGACCAGGGTCCCCTTGGTCGTTCCCAGTCCCTGGTGGGGGTTTTGGGAGGGGCCGGCCAGGACTGTTGGCAAGCTTGGCACCCCCCTACCCAAGCCGTAATGTCCTGGTCGAGGCCTGGTCACCAGACATAGCTCCTTGCTAGTCCCTTCATGCGGACTATCCCTGGGTGGCTAGCGTGGATAGTCCGGAGGACTGGTTGCCTCAGGGTAGTGGGTATGACCATTCTGTCTCCCCAGAGTAGGCAGCCTGCTTGGGCTGCCAGCTCTTCCCTGTGCCTTTCGTACGGTTGGGTGTCCCTAGTCCCTGTGTCTCCTTGTGGCCATCCTTTCTGAAACCATGCAAGGATTTTCCTGAGGGTGGGGTCCTTTTGTGTTTCCCTCGCGACTTCGCTCGAGGTAACAAGTTCTGGGGTGAGGTTGCAGTCAATGAGTAGGACTGCCTCCTATTCCTGGTCTGTGTATTGTGGCTCGCTGTTAGGCAACGGACAGCGGCTAAGCGTGTCCGCGTGGCCCAGGGAGTTCCCTGGCCTGTGCGTTAGCATGTAGGAATATGCCGCTAGGAAGATGGTCCACCGTGTCATCCTCGGTGACAGGGCGGGGGTGTGGGTCAGTCTCCTGCAAGTAACCCTAAAAGCGGTTTGTGGTCTGTGACTAGCTCGAATCTCCTTCCAAAGAGGTATTCGTGAAACCGCTTTATTTCGGTTATGAGGGCAAGCACTTCCCTATCTAATTGGCTATAAATCCTCTCCGGTTTGGAGAGTGACCTAGAATGGAAGGCAATCGGTGCCTCTTTCCCGTTGGGCAGGCGGTGGCTTAAAATGGCTCCCACTCTGCACAGGGAGGCGTCACAGACCAAGACTACTGGCAAGGTGGTGTTGAACCGCATGAGGAATCTTTCCTCGGATAGCAAGTCCTTGCTCCCTTGGAAT
>JANHFO010001225.1:552287-573702 GCA_032468095.1 Pareas carinatus | reverse complement strand
ACCCCTCTCACAGACCCCCTTGATATTCCATTGCCCACCCGCCTGTAGTCCACCCTCCCCCAGCCCTCCGAACACTCCCGCCGTGATTGTGCCTCACAGATAACTCCTTGCAACCTCCCGGTTTACTAAAAGTCCACAATTTATTGGCAGTTTAGCCAGAATTAGGGAAGTAGTTAGTTAAATGGCATATATGAAAGCCAGCATGTAGGATAACCCTTTGCCTCCCATCTGCCCCAACCAGACCATAACAGCTCTAAATCTGAGCTGTAATCCAGGTGCAACAATTGCAATATTATGAACAACCCCACTGTTATATAATAAATTCAAAGCATCCAAAGGTCAGAAGCACTTGTACTACTATCTCTGCCATAAGTAAGAAGATCCATTTTTATTTTAAGACTCCAGTTTTTTTTCTATCTGGATGAGTTCCCTTGACTTCAAAAATCCATGCTGTTGAACTTCAGAAATTAAGCTGGTTTCTGTCATTTAAATCTCATGGAGATCTCTCTCTGTATCCAATGGCTGTTTGCAACACAGAATATATGTTTCTAGATCTTATGGCAAAGAGGTGATTGTTGCTTCTCAGTATTTGGATATGTTCACTCTAGTACTTTTCTCCCCTCTCTCCCCTTCAGCAAGATTTCATTATATTTTTCAATTTTGCTTTTTATATCCAGATCATAATTAAGATGATATATAATGACATACAATTTGGAGTTGTTAGGTATTAGGCAGCATATACATTTAATAAATTATCTGTGTCATTTTATTAAGCCAGCTACATCCCAATGCAATGGAACATAACTTCTTCAATTTCTAGTGGAAATTCCAGCAGGCAATTTTGGAGAACAACCTAGACCATTGTTTCTCTTATGTGATATGATGGTGAGGATGGTGAGGAACTTTCCTTAACAAGTGGGGTGATGGTGCTGAGTGGATACCAAAATAGATCTTACAGTAGACTGTAATTCAGGCAAATTACGCCACTTTCTCACTTGGTCATATAGAAGACCTTGTATTTCCTGCTAAATAGGACACACTGGTAGCCGTGGTTCTCACTTGCTTCTCACCCTATTCCAGCTTGAGTAAACTAACAATTTGGATTCAAAGTGAAAAATATACTGTGAGAGAACCTTAAAAAACAAAGCCACATTTTCAAGCTTCTGTTTATAGCAAATGCTGCATTTTCTCAAGTGCTGCTCTGTAGAAAAGGAAGTTCTAATTTCATAATTTCTGATCGCTTTATTATCTGACGTAAGTGGGGTTTAGCATGAATATCATCCTTCTCACAAACAAGTACAAGAAGTTTGCCGAGAAAAAAAAAAAACCTAAATAGATTTCACTGCAACTTTATTTTTTCCACACCTTCTAATGAATTTTCATGACAGCATTCACCTCAATGCTATATTTCATAAGAGAAAATTAAAAACCTGCCTTGAAACCTGGATGACAATGCCACTAACATCTTTCAGAAGCTGGCGTTATCCTTTGAGAGCCTTTCAGCTTCATTTCTATGCCCCATTGTTTCCCCTCACAAAACATATTTTAAATATGAAATATTGAATGTTCATTGCTTCTTGATATTGTGTTTTAGTCATTGTATGTTGGAGGCAAAGGGCATGGTTTTATATATAGAATCCACACCAAATGTCTGATTTTATAATTATATTTCACTGCACAGATGCCTTAAGAAATGTACTTTCTTTCAGAATTTACTGAGGGAGTGTGAGTAGCAACTTTCCTTCAAGACTGCCAGGTCCCTAGAAACTCTTATATAAGGGGCACAGCTCAGACCTTAACTTAGCAGGAGCAGTTGCAAAAAGTCTCTCTTGACTGTATTAATGTCATCTTCCTAGAGCAGTGATGACGAACCTTTTAGAGACAGTGCCTAAACTGCAACCCAGAAGCCACTTATTTATTGCAAAGTGCCAACGCAACAGCATGCCCCCCCCATGGCCATCGGCGATCCCACATTGCCTGTTGGTGACCCCACTGCACCCACATGCTCGTCAGTGACCCCACCACACACACCCATGCCTGTTGGCAACCATGCCCATCAGTGACTCACCCCATGGCCATCGGTGACCCCTGTGACCCCTGCGGCCATCAGCAACCTCCCTGCCCCTCCCAGCGGCCTCCCCCAGCTTCTAGGGCTCACTGTGAGCTATGCTCCCCTTCAACCAAGCTACTCTCCTCTCTCACCTTTGCCACAGAATCTGCGCCATATTTGAGCCACCTGCCTTACCGCAGACAAGAGAGAGAGGAAGTGCTCCCATTGGATTGCTAGGCTGAGGGGCAGGTGATGTCAGAAATGTCCTCAGGCACATGTGGAGAGGGGGATGGGAGCCTGCATCCCTCTGGCATTCTGGTAAAGAAATCTGTGCTGGGGCAATGGCATGCATGCCCACAGAGGGGGTCCTGAGTGCCGCCTCTGGCTCGTATGCCATAGGTTCGCCACCATTGCCGTAGAGGTTTAATGTGATGTACTACCAGCTAATAATAAGGTCCTATTAGGTAAAAAGAAGTCAGAAATGTTGGAAGGCAAAAGGAAACTATTGTAGGATGCCACCCAATCCACCTGAATCCCTTAGCTACCTGATTCTTAACATTACATTATTTTATAATCTATTGTGATGAACAGTTCAGTTTGAAAATACAACCAGCCTTTGCAGTCCGAATGGGAAGTTTATCTTGTTGCTTACCTTAAACATCTAAATCTCCTGGATACAGTAGGCAGTCTGGTGTACTTCCTATGTTTAGGATTTCAGCTTCTGTCAGCATCCTCAGGGAAGTAGGCTCCAAATTTAGAAGGCATCAGGTTGCTTGCCTATAAACTACATGTTGTACCATCCCAATGCCAGTTCCAAGTTTGAAAAGGTTGATGAAAAGCAGGAGTCCCAACTTCCCTGTTTCTTTAAACAACTGGCAGCTGCTGGCAAAGTGGGAGGGACAACATGAAATGCTGTGTGGCAGGTCATTCAGAATGGGAGGAATGTGGAAGCAGTATGGCTCTACTACCCAAGCAAAAGCAACTCCACACTGCCCTTGGGAAATTGTGACTGATCTTGAGTCTGCACTCCATTTGGCATAAATAAGCCATCAATGTACTGAGGGATCCATACGCTAGGCTGGTTGGAACCAGTGACCACAGAGAAGGGAAGCCTTTCAGCAGTTGTTCAGGAGCAAGACATGGAGCAAGACATAGACCATTTGAAAGGAGAAGGTAGGGGTATCAAGCCCATATCTGGAACACAAAGGAAGGCCAAGGATCTTGGGAATGGTAGAAGGGAAAGAAACAACGAGGCTGCTGGTCCTACAAGTTGAGCCAAGAATGGAGTGTGGTACAGGCTAGAGAAGCTTCCTTGCCTTAAATTGGAAGACTAGCTGAGATCCCAGGAAAAGTCTCAAACGAAAAGTTTTGACCTTAGTTTGACAAAAAAAAAAGCCATGAATTGTCTCAGCCCAGAACGTTTTCCTGAGCAGTTTCAAATGGGCAGGTGCAACTAAGCAACCTTAGTGCAGCCCCTCCTAAAAAGCTCCTGTCACCCAGCCACACCCACCATTTTGATTTCATTGACTCTGCCAATAAATGCCTGTCACCTACTCTCATTTTGGTGCCTCTAAATGAAGATCTCCAAACCCTAACCCTTCCTCATCTTTTTGTTCTTAATAAACTGTTTATGATAATGCAAAAACGAAACATCTAAAACAAAAGCAGAATGGGTGGTGGGATAACCCAGGACAGAACTCTTAAAACATCAAACTGTACCTTCAATTTGGGTCAAACCTGTAATCTTCAGAATAGAATTTTAGGACAAAATTTCAGGCTTTGTTCAGCAAGTCTCTCAGCACAGCCAAAGCAGGCTCTCCACCTTTTGAATGGGGTGAAAATATACATATGCCCTTTTGAAGCCAGGAGTTCATGAGACCATGAAGCCCAAATTTTCAAACAGAAAGCAGAAAGGACTGGTAGCATTTTTTCAGCATTCAGAGTTGAAATTTTCTCAGTCAGGCATGGGGGGTCTGCGTACTGTAAATAGGACTGCCTGCATGCATATTATGTGCTCTATGTAAATTGAGAGGTCGGCTAAACAAATGTTGTTATGCTTTTTTAAAGTCACAGTGTGTTGCACTCTTATTCCAGAAATTCCATAATCTGTTGTGCTACAAGAGAACCACTTTGGTGTAGTGGTTAAGACATCAGGCTAGAAACTAAGGAGACAGGAGTTCTAGTCCCACCTTGGGCACAAACTCAGCTGGGTGACCTTGAGCCAGTCATTTTCTCTCAGCTCAAGGAATCAGGTAATGGCAAACCACTTCCGAAATATTGCCAAGAAAACTGCAGGGATTTGTCCAGGTAGACATCAGGAGTCAATACTGACTTGAAGATGCCACAGAGACAGACACACACACACACACACACAAATGCTATAGGGTAGACAAGGATGCAACCTTGAAGGACCACCTCAGGGAAGTGGAGATGGTGTGGAGGAATCTTTCTACCCGCAATGAGTGGGTGAAGCGATCTGCCCTAATTGCCTGAACTATATTTTTACAAGTAGTCCTCAACTTTGTTTAACAATTGTTCAAAGTTTCGATAGCGCTGAAAAAAACCCACCCTGCATACCTATGACTGTCACAGGGTCTCTGCAGTCAAATGATTAATATGCAGGCACTTGACAACCAGCAAGTATTAATGATTGTTGCAGCATCTTGGGGTCACATGGTTGTCATTTGCGACCTTCCCAGGGGGCTTCCAGCAAGCAGTCAATGGGGAAAGCCAGATTCATTTAACAACTAGGGCCAAAAAAAAAGATTGTAAAAAATTGACTGCAATTCGCTTAGCAATACTGTTGATGTTCCAGTCCCGACTGTGGTAATAAGGTGAGGACTACCTGTAGCCATCCACGTTCTGGGTTTGTTGCACTGAGGGTTTTACATCTGTGGGCTCTCTTCACCTTACCAACCTGGCAATGTCTTAGCTGCTTCTTCCTGTAAAGAAGAAAGAAATCTGCAAGGGTAAAAGGTCTGCCAAAGGAACCCATTGGAACTGTGAATATACAATGTTATTATATTATCATACAATAAAAACCTCTTTTTCCCTCTTCAGTTTCTGATTCTCTTTAAAAATACTTGAGATTTCCAGCACTCGGGAGATCAGTTTCTACTGATAATGCATTAACCAGTCAGGCAAAGGACACTTCTAGCTGATGAGGCCTGTCGTCTTCAAGCCAGCTCCAAAACAGCCTTCTTAGTGTTTCATGAGGGATGTTCTCAGAACTGAGCCTCCGTAAAAGAGTGAAGATGACCAAAACTAAATTGAGCTGATCTAGAAGGGATATAACATTAGCCATCATAAAATGAAAGAAAATCTTCCAAGTGAACAAGGTGCCTAAAAATAGCATCCTATGAACAGTGACGAGGAGAATGTGTATCTTTATCTCTGTATTGTATGTGTTAACTGTAAATGTATTATGGGAGGACCTTACCTTCAAATAGTCTATCTTCTACAGTTAATACATACAATACAAAACTAAAGATACACATTCTGCTCATCACTGTTCATAGGATGCTATTTTTAGGCACTTTGTATGCTAGTCAAGTCAGAATATATTTAAATTGAACTATCAATTTAACTTGCATTGTTTGAAATCATCCCTTTGAATCTCCTACTTGAGTGAGATTTCTGTGATAGTGCACCAAATTAAATTAATAGATTCAGAAAGTCAATTTGGGGAGAAGAAGCAAGTATGTGCAAATGCAAAAAGAAAGGACCCTTCAGCTTCAGGAGCATCCAATAATACGTGGGAAAGTAACTCTCCTGATAGATGATTGTGCAAGTAGCTAGCAAGTCAGGCTATCCTCCTCACATCACTACAGTTGTGTTTTCACATATGGCAACTCCTTCCATTTAGGTTTCCAGCTAAGCTAGGCCAGCATTGGTTTTGATCTATTGAAGTGGGGAGGGAGCAGGTTGTCCATCACCAAAGGAACCTCAGTTTCCCTGTTGGATAAATGCTTGCCCACATACTGCTTGAGGGAAAGACAACTGTCTCAGCACACATCAAGGGAGCTCTGGAGGCAGAGATGAGGTGCAGGCAGATGCATCGTGGCCTTCTCCGTTCTGTTTGATGCCATGGCACAGAGACTGTTTTCAGATCTTTGTGTCAAATAAAATACCATGGAGCTATTCCTTTCATCTTTCTGCCTCAGCCTAAAATAGCAAGTTCTTCATTCAAACTTCTCTTTAGATGGTATGCATAACTTAATATCCTTGCTGAGACAGTTTTAAGACCTAGTTCTAGCAGGGTGAAACATAAAGTCTTGCTGTTTGTAAATGAAGGCCTGAATGTTACTTCCATAATTCATTGTATATATTCATGACCATACAAAGTAAAACATGTCATGATACTTTTCTGCATGTCATAGTATAGGTAGTTCTCAACTTTCAACCATAATAAAGCCTGCCCATTTCGTAAAGTGGATCATCACATGACCAGATGTGTTTTATGATCGGTTTGTGGTGGGTTATGGTGGGATGGGTTGGGAGAAAAGGCTGTATATTATATTTTAACGGAAGAGTTCTCCCATGCCTCAAATGGGCCAAAAGTTTAATCAACAGAGGTTTATCTCTTTAATGTATTCTGTTCACTTCCTACCAATTGCAACCTATTCTCATTTTGCATCATTTGAAAGCATAGATTTGTATATGTAATATGCATGACATAAAAAAACCTTTCCTTCCACAACCCATATAAACGTATTTATTTGTTTATTTATTTGTTTGTTTTTTTGTTATATTTGTATGCCGTCCCTCTCCTAGGACTCAGGGTGGCTAAACTTACTCCTCAGCCCCCTTCCAGAGTGGTAGAAGAATTAAAGTTTTGGGCTACAACTTTTACCAGGAAAAAGGAAACTAAAATATTTTACTTATATAGATTAAGTTAGAAAAATAACATTCTCCGCAGAAAAATTAACTGGCCTGTCAAATGTCACACTTTGGAAATTGCTTTGAAATTTCTTTTTACGGGAAGTGGTATTCAAATATTTTAAACAAACAAACAAATCTGTCTTGTATTTTCTTAAACCCAGAAATATGTCCTAATGAATACAGTCATACTCTTGAGAGGCTGGAAGATATTCTCATGAACTAATTCTGAGATTTTGCTATCGGTTCATTCTATATATTAGAGAAAGAATTGTTTTGGTCACAGTTCATCAAGTTCTTTACTAGTTGCTACACAGGAATCCATTTTGTTTTCTTTTTTTATTTCATTTGTTTATAGTAACAAGCAGGCCTGCTCCTGGTAAAAGAGATCAGGGAGCAGATAGGAAACCTCAGCCCCTTCAGGTGATTTTACTATTAAATATGTGTACTTAGCATTTGTTGCCATTAGCTTCAGTTTTTTAAAATAAGTGTCAGAAAGGGAGTTCTAAGAACTAGGCTTCAACTGGATGTAGCCTGCAACTTACATGAGAAGGAAGCCTGCCATTCACAGTGGGTCTAGGACAACTTGCCTTGGCCATCTCGCCACAGCCAACTTGTTGCAGGACAATTCCATATGGTATAACTCAATACAATAAAAGTTATCCACCACTGTTTTTTTATATTACTTCCATTTTTATCAATGGTGGGCAACGTTTATTACATTGAGTTATCCTGCATGGGATTGTCTGCAGCGAGTTGCCCTGTGGTGAGATGGCTGTGGCAAAATGGCTGCATAGAGTTGTCCCATTCTGTTCATGGCTGCCTGCATCATCCACCAAGTTTCTCTTTGACAGCTGTCTGTTGAGGTCTGACTGGCTGAACAAAAACAGATTTTTTTAAAAAAATCACAAAAGGCATTTGTCCTCAAAGCTTTTATTTTAATGCAAAATAAAACTGTCCAAAATCTATATGGCATCCAGTATCTCTATATATAACAAAGCAAAACAGCTCAAACTTAATTTTGTTACATTCAAATTAATGATCTCTCAAATATCTCCCTGCCCCCAATAATTTCCCCAATTTTTTAACAATTCAGTACACACAAATATAGATTTGTTTTTTAAAAAAATCTAAATATAAAACAAAGGTCACTCAGTGTGCAAACCAGAGCAATTCCCATGATAGTTCAACCATTGATGCCTGTGGAATTGCACCTGAAATAAACCTGAAATGGACGGCTTGTATGCTGAGGGTCAAAACAAGCAACATTTCAAGTGCACAAATCGTCTTCCCAGGTTTCCTGAACAAGGGCCTGATCTGGGAAGGCAAGGGCTCCCCTAAGATAAGTGGACTTACAAAGCATTTCTCACTAGGAGAAATACACAAAAGAATGGTTTTCATTCTAGACATAACTAGGTAGGATGCAAAGCTGTTTTTGGCTATGGGGTTTAGCTGGGATAAGGAGTTTGAGGATACATTTGGAGAAGGGCCTAAAGCTTTTATATTGTTAGGTCACCATTTCATTTGGGTGATCAGAGCTAGTTTCTTCTTTTGGGATTATACAGGTGGGCATAATTACACAACCAGTTCAGGCTTTTTAAAAAATGTCACCAAATAGACAGTAGAGTGATATTTCTAGTTAGTTTAGAGGATTCTGATCCATCTTCTGTGCCTGGTAAGCTTGCCCAATATTCAGGTTTGGTTACCCACTGTTAGCAGCCTTTCATCTCTACTAAATGATTATCAATTGAATGTTTCCCTCTTGGGTGCATCAACTGTTCAGAACAAAGTTTGTTTGTAGAATCATACTTTAGTCAGCCTTTAAATCAATAAAGAACACGTTCCTTAGCTTTTTATTGGTTAAGCTGGAAATAGCTCAAAGTAGATATAGCATGAGTAGATGCAGATTAAAACTATTGCAATACGTGCCTGAGGACTAGTAATTCTTCTTGTCAGAAAACAGAAAATGAGCCAAGCCATTTGTATAAAATTTGGGGCTGCTTCTGTATCCTTTTCCTCCTTTTGCAGAAAAATGAGAATGAAATGAGGGCATAGAAGATTTCAATTGGTCTTCTGCCTAGAAGAGCATCCACACTCTCATTGTGAATCTCTTCACGATTCTAGAAAAGTTGCAAGCATTCAGAGGAGCACCTCCATAACATCCAAAAACCTTCACAAAGTCACTTTACAAATGGTTCCTGTTGAACTGGCATGTTTTAAAGCAAATGAATGCAAAGTATATCAGACTATAAATGGATTATTGTGAGTCAATAATATTTTTATTTATTTAGAGAATTTATATGGCTACCTAACATAACCCTGGAAAGGCAAAAAGAGCAGCTATTTTCTGCTGTTCATTTTTTTTATGTTTTTACAAGTGGTATATTGTCACCCATCAGCTATAACACCTTGTGATACAAGTGTGTGTTACACATTTTTCTGCAATATGGTGCTGAGAAAGTTTCTGTCATGTTCTTTCAGAGAAGCCACTTTTCTCTGATGAACATGTACTTCTTGAAGTCAATTAACACATCCACCTGCTTTTCCCAAGTCAGAATCTTGGCTTTCTGGACGCTGGAGGATGGCATGGAATTCATTTGCACTTTTCCTCACACTCAACCTAGGAATTTTCATTTTTCTTGCACCTGCAACACCTCTATAGTGTTGTGCTGCATCTATTATTTTATAACAAAGAATACATTCCCCTACTGATCTAAAGGACAGATACTGTTTAATAGGCTACTGGTTAAGATTAACAGCCCGGAAAATCTACTGTTGACCTGCTTGACTTGGTCTACCAAACTGGGCCACTGCAGTCAATGGAAGTTTTCAGATGGGAGTTGCAGCTGCACAGGAACAATTGAGCACCAGCTTCAAAACCATAAATAACCTAGGCAGACTCTTTCCATTCAGTTTGGATTTATCCTTCCTTTGTTCTGAAACGCTGTCAGTTATCTTTCTAAAGGGGAGCCTAATGTTTAGCGGCATTGATTTATAAGGTGGGAGTTTGTCTTTCAAGGCTATTCTTAATTGTGATTAGGCTTGAGAAAGCCATCATCAACATTTGTTGTTACTACCTAAAGAGCCCTATGCATTATAAGTTATGGTCATTAAGAAAAGCAAAGTGCATAAAAATAATTTGGTTGATTTCCGATTGTTTGTCTGCATCTACTGCATTCTTGCCAATTTTTTATTCATTTAAAAATATGCATTTTTTTTACAGAAATTGAAGGCTGCAGACTTGAATCCGAAGCACAGGCCCAATCCTTGAAGAAGGAAGAGAATCTGTTTCAGCTTTGGAATGGCTACTCTAAAATCTATATTTCTTGAGTACTCCTACTCAAATAGATGTCCACATCTGTCCTGTGCACAACAATTAAGGAAATCATAAACTGAAGTGCAGGAAACTTTACTCACAGATTAAATCAGACAATCAACATCATTTTTAGATTTAATTGAGGCCTCTTTAAAATCAAGGATATTATAAAAATGAAGCATTGGCAGTTCCAAACAAAGAAGAGTTGAGTTTGGATGTATTCTCTTGTTGCACGTAAGCTATAAATATGCTAAATGCCTGACATGATTCAAAAAAGTGAAAAGTGGAAAACATATTTTAATATATATATAATATGCTACATACATCAAGGAAATCCATCTATTGTAGGATGGCCAATTAGCCAGAAAAATAAAATCTGATATATAAAAAAATTATCTGCCTGTATCACATGTATGTGCAAAGTCATTATATGCTTGTGTTCACAATATGCAATTTTTTCCCATCCTCCCTGTAATAGTTCAACTCACTATGGATTTCTGAAAATGTCGGCTTAACAAAAAGTAAGTAAGTCATCAATTTCAGCCGTGATTACATAGAGGTGGGTAGGGAGAATTAACTGTTTGCTTAAAATGGCATGAACAAGATTTGTTCATTTATATAGATAGATTTTTCCAGGGAAGGATCAATGTACTCCTGCAATTCCTTGCAATTAATTCTTGACTAATCATTCAGGGCCAGTTGAAATTAAATTCATCCACTGGAAATAGATAATTGAACTTTGAATGGCCATAAAACTCTGCATTTTAGGGGAAGGGGAAATCCAACACCTAGGTGAGTTTGCATATGCACACGTGCACATACACATATCATGTGGGTGAAAGTTTTTTGGGTGATATTCCCTTATTAAAATGAACATACTTGCTCGTTCTAATCACTGGAGGCTTTCCACTGAGCCCCATGTTCTCATATATTTAACAGGTAGTTTTGGAGAAAGGCTATGACCTTCAACCTTGATTCAAAATGTACTATAGTACCTCACATATTTTAAATATGAATGCGTAAGAAATCAGAGCTGCGTTCACATCAAGCAGCTGACTCTTTCAGGGACACTAGAGAGACTGACTCTGAAATATAATAATACAAATTTGTGTACATAATGAATTCTCTGTGAGCCAAGTCTCTGGAGGGTACCTGGTGGAATGAAGCCATTTCAGAAAGACTAAATGATAAATAGCTCTGTCTGCTTGATGACCACTCTGAGCAATATATAATAATTATTAGATGACCCTTCTAATGAATCTTGTTAATGTGCCGCATACCAAAATAAAACTCAAGGATTTTTCAGTTCTTTTCTGTGGACAAGCCCAAGATCTTTCACTTGGAAGGAAAAGTACTGTAATAGACTTAAAATGAGTCTCCAGTCAAGAGTTTGGAATTAAAAAAAACATACTGAAGCTATTAGAGATTTTTTAGAGAAGCTTTGAGAGACTGAAGCAAGTCTCAGAAGTTTCATTAGTCTTAAGTGGCAAACCACAAAACCATGAGAAGTTAAACTACCTTTGCATTTTACAGAAGTGTGCAAAGTTTGTCATTTCCCTTGTTTTCTTCTAGACACATTCATCACAACTACACTATGATTCAGGGCATTCAGGGCGAAAGGGGGTCAAAACCATCAAAATGGCAAGTTTGATTGTGTGGTTGCAGCTGCCATCTTGATTTTTTGACACCTGGCCCCTTTCTCCCATCCTGGATATTCCTGCCATGATTCCACCTCCGTGGAACCACACTATGCACAATCTCTCATTTGATAACTATACTATTATTGTTAGCTATTTTTCTTCCTTTTTTAACCTTGAATCCTCCAATGTCCCCAGACCTAAGCACTGTAATGCTTGGCATTTAATAAACTTTTCTTCTGCTAAGCCCTCTAGGATTAGCAGAGGACTGCTTTGCACAGGTGACTTAAACAAATAAACTAACAAATAGCAGCCAAACTCAAATGCTCAAAAACACTATCAACAATTTATTTTTTGATAGAGCCAAGAAAAGGATGGTGGTCTAGCAAAAATGTGTTCCTAAAAACATGATATTGCACTCTTTTTAATTTGGGGTTGTAACTATGGAAACAAATACTAGTAAAATATCTCCAGAGCACAAATTGATAATTTCATCCTGGTACACAATTATTAAATATATGCTCCATTGATATCAATGGAGAATCAGCCCTTTCTAGACACAAAGACCCATAGTCATCCACACACATCAATATACTGGCATACAAATGAACTAAATCATCTAATAGTTGTGAAATCAGAGGTAGGAGACTACATACTGAGCCCTTTTGTATTTCCTTCCAGAAATGCTTACAATGCAACACTGTGTGGTGCTCTATGAACTTTAGGCGTCTTTTAAATTTGTCCATCTGCTCTTGTTATTAGAAAACAGAGAGAAGAAGAGGAGAAAAACAGCTTCAGAACTGAAAGCATCCTTATAAGCAGCTGAAAAGAATATTCGTAAAGGATTCAGCGATAAGAACAATGACAAGTTCCAGGTCACATTTTGAAGGGAACACATCTCAATGATACTTCAGAATATTTCCAATTCTTCAGTTCAGAGGAAGTCTTAGTAAAGGACCTATATACTGATTGTTCCCTCAGTGGCATGAATTATATTCCTTTTCTAAAATCATTCCCACTCCCCTACCCCCAGACTATTTGGCTGTCTTTTTTGTGCCTGCAAATAGCCCTGAGTGACACTTTGTGATGTGCGTAGAAATACTGCTGTATCTTTCTCTACCATCATCTATGTTTAAGCACTTTTTAAAAAAATAAATCTGTCTTACTCTTCAATACTTAAAGGTCTTGTACCATTTATATGAGTTTGCAATATAGCTGGATACATATTCTGGTCATAGATTGGCCAGTGTTAATGAGCACACTTTCTGGAATGACTTATAACATTTTCATAGCATCACCCAGCCAGTGCTAAAGAAATATAAAGCTTGTCTTTATTAGTGGTATGTTGGCCAAACAATGGATGGGTGGCTCTAGAAGATGCTATAGTTGGGGGTGCAGAAATGACTTCAGTGGGACTATCTGTAAGATGAAGTCAACCATAAAATATCAACAATGGTTTCAATTATACAGCTGCAGTCACAGAGTCCTTCTGCCTTGGATCGTGGTACCTGCATTGGTACTGATCAGGAGTGCTTTGTCGGGGTCCTATTCTCCCCACCTCATTATAAGGTGGAGCTCTGTGGCCTTGTGGTGGGGATGGTGGTACATCTTGGCGGAGAGGTCCTTTGTGCTGAATTACTGGCTGTGGTGGGAAATACTGTGAATACCATAACTCTGTTGCTCTTGGGCCATCTGGTGGATGAAGGTAGCTCCCTTTGGAGGGGTGAACTGCAGGTTGGCTTGCAGGAGAGTAAGAAAGATCTCTTTCTTTGTGTGCTATCCGTAGCCCGGTTAAATATTCCATTGGTTCTACACATCCATGCCTAGGAGGAAAAATAGAAATGGGGGAGCTGTTAGTAAAACATCTTACATCACCTTTTCCCCAAATGCAGCACTTGTTTTCTGCAAGAAATGTCACTTTCACTAATCCACAAAAACCCAACAGAATAAAAACCAAAGCTCTGGATTTGTAAAACACAAAGGAAGCCAGTGGAAAAGTCCAGTCTCCACATATTGTTGCTTCTTCATCGAAAAGTGCAAGCTATTTGTGATTTATTTGCAAAACTGTACTAAAAGCACTTTTGGGGGGAAAGAAAGTAAAGCCTTTTTAATAAAGAATGCTTGTGTCAAATCTAGCCTAAAGATATACTGATGAGTTTGGTCTGTATCCCAGCAACCCATAAGGCTCATATACAATTCACATCTCAAAGCTCATTTGCCCATGTTCTCGCACCAAACATACCAGACCATAAAAGTCTTGAAGGTCCGCAATTAGAAAGCTTGGCATTCTCATAAAAATATTAAAGATATGAAGATATAGTATCTGTTTAGTGAGCCAGCTGCCAATAGCATTTCTCTCTGTGTCTGCAGCAACCATGTAACCTGTGGGCATATGTATGATCATGTATATGCTTCTCAACTTGCTTGCATTAATTTATATTTGACAAGATTTGGATTACTGGAAAACTCACACTAAGGACCACCAGGGGAGGACTGATGATGGGGTTGCTCTAAAGGTTTTCTGCCCCAAATTTACATTAAAGAAGGAGTCTCTGTAAAGCCAGGACAAATGATACATGGAATAAAGTGTTGTATGTAGATGTCGGCTCTGACATGATGAAATCTTGACCTATTAGGAACTGTTCTCTGAAGAATGAAAAGCTTTTTCAGTTACAAAAAGAACTCTGGCTATCTTTGAACCAACTTGCTGACTGCAACATTGAAAAACTAAAGGAGTCCATGTCTTAGTGCTAGGTTTGTCAGATCTGACATGTCACATTTTCCACTCTTTCATGAACCTCAGACAGTGTTTCAAATGTTGTATTTTTCTGCTAAGTTTGTGCAATTCATGTAATTTGTGCAATTACAGTTCATGCACTTGATCCAAGCCAAAGAAAAAAGTGAAGTACTGGAGAATAGCCAGGGAGAGCATCTCTTAGGAGCAGAGAGAGATGCTTAGAAATCACGAGACAAATTGACCCTAAGCAAAAGTGGGGATGTTATACTTGCAGTTTTTTTCCTAAAAGAATCAAGGGAGCTGTAGTGGGTGGGGAAAAATTCAAGGTGAGTATGAAATAGATGGACCGACAGAAAGACAGATAATCAACTTAAGTAAATCAGCTACAGGATGAAGATGTCTTCATTTAACATTATGCACCATAGAGAAAGGATTTTAGACTTCCCGAGAGAGACAGCAATTGTCCCAAATCACTATCACTTCCATGTCTAACACGAGACCAGAATGTGGATCTTCCCATTCCTACTGCAACACTTTAACCAATGCATCACATTGTCTTTCATATATATGCAGGAGCGTGTGCACTCACATGCACACACAAACACACACATATATATTGGACCAGAATTTTATGCTTCTTCCTAAACCAGGATGGAAGGGAGTTTTAACTACTTACTTATGTTAAATAACTTATGGTCATATAGAGTCTTGGGCTGCAGAGTCATTCCAAGGAGAGTTCTACTTCTCCTTTCTAGAAAAGTGGCAGAAATATTGAGTCTCAGTTGGCAGTTCACAATTAGCTTAAAACGGTTCTTTGATCTGGCTTTCTTGCCAGATGTGCAGGTAGAACGCATATTTCCTTTTAGGTTTTTTTTTTGGCTTTGTCAGCCACAGCCATCTTGATAAAGATGGACCTTGTCAGTCATGTCTAAAGCAGCTCTAGCTTAAATTACAGTCACGTGAAATGCACTCCCCAGGGACGAGCGCTTGTCATCCATGTCTTTTCAATGCTAGGCTGACAATCTTATCTCAGACTTTTCTATGGTGCTATTATCCCTGTGAGGTTGGTTGCCTGCATTGTATTGAAGCGGAATCTTGTTCATGTCTTTTTTGTACTATTTATTAATTATGCATTTTTTCCTTTTTAAATTGTTTAAGTAACTTTGTGATATGCTCAGAAAATTCAGCAGATGTACAACCTTCATGCAGCAGATATGATCCACCAGTCAATCAATACAGTAAGAAATTACTCAGAAACTGTAATTCGTTCAAAAGTTGCAGTTTAGTTGCTGCTGTGAACTAGGCATTTTGGCCAACTGTAGCAACATAGCACATTCAAATTTAGGGCAGAGAGACCTAATCTTGGCCATCAAACAAGTCAATAAATAAGCAAGCAAGCTATTGCCTAACTCACAACTTAATTCAAGATGATAAATAAAAAAGGGAAAGAACATCTGCACACAATACTTAAACCATTTGTTTAATGACCATTTGAAGTTAGAATGGCACTGAAAAAGTGACTTATGACCATTTTCCTCACAACTGTTGCAGCATCTCCATAGTCACATGGACAGGTGTTCAAAATTCAGATGCTTGGTAACTGGCTCATATTATGATGGTTGCTGTCTCCCAGCGTCATGTGATCACCTTTTGTAATCTTCTAACAAGCAAAGTCAACGGGGAAGGCAGATTCATTTGACAACCGTGTTACTAAAAACTACGTGATTTACTTAACAACTGTGGCAAGAAAGGTCGTAAAATGGGGCAAAATTCACTTAATGACAAGAACGATAGTTCCTTTTTAGTCTAATGTTACTTTCAGTCATAAAGGAAGCATTCCAAATGGAGGGATAGAAAGAACCGAATCTCTTCAAAGGTGGCTGTGTAGTACAGGTGGCAGCAGTAGCTCCCACAACACATGTTGGCTTGCAGGCCATTCGGCATCTCTGAGGGTGGCTTCAGACCTTCAGCACTTGGTCTGGAGTCTCTCACTGCAAACAGGGAGGGCCTGTCTTTTATAATGTTCTGTTTTTAAAGCAAAATATCTCTGGGGAGTACAGGAGCCCTGAAAGTCCAAGGCCTGGAATTTTTCCTCTTTCTCTTTCCACTTTAAACAGGAAACACTTGCACTAAGCAATTCCAGTGGGAGAAGGCAGGTTCATTTCAAGGCGGATAATGTTTGTGTGTTGCTTATGTTTGGTGATTTATCCTATAGGCTTAAATGAGTCCAGCAGGAAGAAAAAACACACATTATGTTTCATGTCATGTAAAACAATGCTTGGTGAGTCTGGAGCACAGCACAGACACGAATCACTAGACAAATAAGATGAGGGTCAGAAATGTGCAATTTCAGATAAGAGTAGAATGATCAGCAATTTGCTTCTTCTTTTTTAAAGTTATTACTTTGGCATGCCAGAACATGGCATTTAAAAATGCTGAGCAACAAAAGTAGGTTTTAACTCATGGGTTTTAACTCAAGATTGGTTAGTGCAGGAAGCTGGAGGAAGTTCATATACTCCGAGAGTCATAGCAAGTAGTGAAGATTAGTCCATTCTGTAACTATATTAATGAAGCATTAAATGTTGCCTCACTTTTTGATGGAATGACCTAAGCAACAAAATAGATTGAAACTAGATGGAATATCCCCAGGATGGACTTTGTACTCCTTTTTTGAAAGGCTTGATCTAAATTGTATTGAGAGTCTGAATATCTAGAATGATCAGCCTGAAACAATAAATGTAGCAATGTAGTTAATTCAGCTAACTTGAGGAAAATAGGGTTCTCTTAATTTTGTTGGACTGACAATATTGTTAGCATTTGCTTTGGTTTTTTTTCTTTTTCTTTTCTTGAAAGATGATGATTTTAAGAGAAATTTAGCTGGTCTAAAAAAGTAAAGATCATTTGTAGAATAAGACAAAAATAAAACAGAAATACACATAATGGTCCTAATTGAAGTCTCATGCCTAATCAGGAGAAGAAGTAGAAAAAATGCTGCTAACACCAATCTATAGTCTGTTGTGTTAAGAAGGTGATTTGCAGAAGTTCCTTTGATGAACTGTTTTCAGTGCAGACAGTGGAAAAAGTGAAAATGGATTTTAATTAGGGTGTTTTTAAAATAAACATACTGAGTCTTATTTCTCTTACTCTTGGAGAGAGATGAAACACTGTTCAAGATATTAACCCTCTTCTATCCTCTCTAACTTTTATATATTGTACTAATTAAGGGACTAATTTTTTAAAAGGTTGTTAGAAGAAATAATCAAAATTATTGCCAGAGTCCTAAAGACTTTGAAATCTTGCCAAGGCAGCCCCCAACAGCCATAACTGGACTAAATTATATGTTTATATTGAAATATAATTCCTTTTAGTGCAAAATTGTGAATATGGAAACTAAGCTGCTGTTTCCAAAAATGTTACAAGATCACATTGAAGATGAAATGGACTTTTATTCACATATTCAGTCTGTAGTTGTCCTGTGTTTTCAAGTTGTGCATTTTCTTTTTTATTGATGGTGGACAGCAGTCTGGAAGGATTGAGGAAAGTGCACACGATAATATGAAGACACGGAAAAAATGAGGCTGTCACCTTAGGATGAAAACCAGAGAAACAGCTGTGAGAAATTTATGTCTATTACATTTTATTTTGATTTACATTTTATTTTTCTGATAAAGAAAAAATAAGGAGAGAGCCTGATAAAGGTGTATAGCTATAGAAATATAAACATATACTTTATGTTTATACTCGTCCTTACTTGACTTTACACAATACCTTACTTGTTCTAAAAAATACAACCGGTGTACAGACTGGGAATTCACTTATGTGTGGTTTAGTCCTCCCTTTCCAAACATAAGGAAAACAATACTGCTTTTTCACTTTGCAAAAATGGCTATCTCCAAGGAGGTCCTAATGAATTTTATTCTTGGCTCTTTTTGTTTTTCTTGACTCCTGCAGGCCCCAGAGTTCAGAAGCCTGGTTCATGCCTCCACAGTGACCCATGCTTTGGAGGGTACACAAGTCTCTGAGATCAACAGGGAAGGCAGAAAGTCAGTGACCCATGGGATTCATCCAAAATGTCTGCTGCACGTCCAGCCACTCAGAAAACATATGAGGAACAAGGTAAAGAATGAGAAAAAACTAGCCTTAGGAATTCCTACAGGTCACAGAAGATTTAACAATATGAGAAATTTAATAACCCCAAAGAGCAAATAGAAAACTGATGCAGTCTTTAGTGTATATAATTTTGTCAATTAGATCAGCTGTCTATACCTGGCAATGCAGAAGCAAGGTAACTATATTACCTTGGCAGGCAAAGTGACAGGTGAAACTGAGCAACTATTGCAAGAGTGGAAAATACTTATATCTGTTAGCCTTTCAGGCTCCTGGTATTTTATTTGCTTCTAGTGGATAAATAAGCATGATTCTTTGTACATGCAACGACGACATGCAATCAGAAACGCCACAGATGCATATCCTCCTGAAGCGCTAGAAGAAATAAGGGAAAATAAATGAACGTGACCATAATCTTATGCCTTTCTTTTGAGTACACATGCTTAGGAACTTCCATTCCTTTCCATGAACAGAGGAACTATCTGCAATAGAGAGACCTTATATCTGGGGAAACTGCATAAGCTGAGGATCCTGATTTTCTAAAGTCCTCATTTATGTGGAGGAGCTCAATTGATACAGGAGGATTTCTCTGAAAACTCAGTCTCTACAGTTGGAGGGAGACAAGAGAAGGCCAGCCTAATAAACTCATCCTGCTTTTCTTGAAAGGATAGCTCTGGCTTTCTCCAGTTTCTTGCCTCTTTTCAGTCTCTTGCTTTCATTATATGCTTGCACACACCCACACATCCTTTTTGTTCACTTCCAACAACATCTTTTCATACATACTCAACCCCAAGAGGAGAGCACCCTCCTCATCTCCTTGAATGCCTCTTTCCAGCTACTTGCTTTCATTATCTATACTTCCTGCTTATTTGCTCACTTTTAACAGCACCTTCCTCTAATAATGTATTCTTGACAAAGGTAAATACATCCATTAACAAGGAAACAGTAAAGGAATGCCTTTTTCTTCTTTCAGGTTAATATGCGACCAACTACAAATGTGTGCCCATTCAAATTTTCAGAAAATTTTCAAGTTTTTGAAAATAAAGAAAATAAAGAAGAAAACAAAACAAAACAAGGGTCTTGCATGGTACTGGATGTTAGCAATAAGTACACCAAACCAGTCTTCTAGAAAGTGCATCTCAATTGTATCTTCTCAAGCTACATTTCAAATGCTTAAAAGTCATTAAAAAGCAATCAAGTTAAAATGATAAGGCATGATTTCAGCTCAGGCTACAGAACTCAAAAATAATATTTTGCTTGCTCTACTTTTCATATATTCAGTACTGTACTAAAACCAATAATTTGAACTGGGTCACTTCCTAGAAGGTTCAAGGTCAGAACTAGCAAGAGCATATAAAACAGAAGCATTAGAAAAGTGGCAAGGACATCTAGAACTATCTGTACCTGAACATTCAGGTTTAAGAGTGAAAAAAGAGTTATGCCCAGTTTACTGCTTACTGTCTAGTAGAGAAACACTGGATCTTGGGTGGACTTAGTTCAAAGGCATATCATGGAGTCATGCTGTGGGTTGTATTACTCTCTTATGCTCAGGCCTCCATTTTTAAAAGGGAAAAACTGAGGTAATCTCACCAAAGATTATGAAACATTTGGTAAACTACAGATGTTCCAGAAATAATGAAGTTCATAGTTCAGTTAAGCCCCATTTCATTTCTCTTTAATAAACTAAAAAGAAAATAGATCTCTGTCCAGGTGCAAGATTGCAGATGTCTAAATCTGACTGAGATGTTTTCCTTTATCTTTATCACTGGACTAAGATTTGATTTGGAATTTATAATATAACTAGCTTTTTGTACCTGTGCTCTGCCATGGGTTTTGCATTCTTTCACCCTGTTTCTCCCCTTCTCTTTCTCCTGTTTGTCACTCTCTCTCCTTCACACCTTCTTTCATCCTGTCCCTCCACCTCTCCCTCTTTCACTCTCTCCTTCCCCCCCTCTCCCCATCTTTCACCCTTTCTCTCCCCTCCCATTCTTTATCTCTCTGTCTCCTCCTCTATCACGAAACCTGACTCCGCTGGATGTAAGCTTGGGCGGGAAAATGGGAAGCTGGCAATGTTCTCCCTTTTCGAACAGCTTGTTTCTCTGGCCATTCATCTGGGGAAATCGGGTTGGTTTGAAATTAAGAGCGTTTTTAGGCAGCAACTCCCCAGCTCTATTTCTCCTCTTTGACACCCTCTCTCCCTCCTCCCTGTTTATCACCCTCTCCCTCCCCCCTCTCCTTCTCTCTCTCTGTTTCACCCTCCCCTCCCCTTCCCTCCCCTTCTTTCTTTCTTCTTCTCTCTCTCTCCCTCTGTCAGCTTCTTCATCTCCCTCTCCCTCTCCCTCTCTGTCTTTCTCCTTCTTTGCTTCTCTGAGCTTTCCGGCCAAAAGATCAGGGTGTATCCTTCTCTCTCTGGAGGACTGCTTATCGCAATCAGCTGATCGCCGGATGAGGCCTGGGAGCTATAAGACTCACAGTGAAATTCGCCCGCTTCTATGCCAGACAGTCCTCTTCTCAGAGACTGGAGGAAAATCCTGATCAGCAATGTCAGCTTAGTCACCTTAGCAAAGCAAAGGTGACTAAGCAACTGCCTGAAGGGCTATGCTGATCGGGATTTCCCTCCAGTCTCTGACTGTAATGGGTGGAGGAGCGGTGATAACACTGGTAATCAGCTGATGGCCATAACGCTGCCT
>JANHFO010001225.1:484840-504225 GCA_032468095.1 Pareas carinatus | reverse complement strand
AACATTCGATGCTTAATATACTAATTAAATTTTGAAAATGTAATTTTTGGGGATGCAATTTCCTGTTAGAACTCCCAAACATTCATACTCACATGAAGAAATCAGTGATCAGCCACTTTGCCGCTGCCAACAACGTATAAATTGGCTGTTGAAAAAAGAACGACTAAGTTTCAAAAGAAAAAGAAGCATTTTATATAGTGCACAATTCCAATTGTGTTTCTCTTCATAACTTAAATGGCTTTCTTTAAAAATCAGCAGGAATTATACAAAATGCATCCAAGTCAATTGTCTTTTCTAATAATGATAAATCAGGACATTTAAGAAAAATATATGAAGTATTTTGAAAATAAAGTTTTTCCACTTGAAAAGGCTTAAAAGACTTTGTACATAAGGGGAAAAATGAACTTATTTCTGAAGTTGAATATTATTGATTATTACTCTAAATTGAAAGCAACCAAGCAACCATTACCCTAAACCATAAACAGCTGTTTTGGATCATGCGGTACTGAAAATATTGTTGATTTTAACAAAACCCATAGTATTCTGGATAGTAAAACTCTTTTTGTCACAGTAGGAATAATGACACATATCAATCTTGGATTTTATTAATATTACATTAATGTTGGCTTTGTCATCTTATAAATACCGGTACTTCTGAGCTACTTTCGTTATAAATCTATTAGGTCTTTCTCATTTTGACGAGACAAATGAAGCCAAAGAAGCCCCGCCATATTCAGGGTGCATAACTGATAATGTACAGGCCTGAAAAGTCCTTGCATTTCCCCACATATATGCAATTCAACCTTGAAGACAAAGAGGTAACCATCTTAAGAGATTTGGGATCAGTTTGAAAAAAGAAGAAGGAAGGAAGGTTTTGTTTATAAAGACAATACTATTCTAATAAAGGACCTTCACTGTTAACATAATATAGATTTTTTTTCTTCTTCTGTTCAGTTTTTGGAAATTGTTAGATAACTCCTTGCCGCTTTTCTTGACAAGATTTTTCAGAAGTAGTTTGCCATTGCCTGCCCTCTAGGGTTGAAAGAAAGTGACTGGCCCAAGGTCACCCAGCTGGCTTTGTGTCTAAGGTGAGACTAGAATTCACAATCTACCAGTTTCAACTTGATGCCTTAACCACTACACCAAATTGTCTCTTTAGGAATTGGTTAAACCCAGCCAAATAAAGAAATCAATTCAACCATAATAGAAAATGTTATTGGTGCTAGGTGAAGCAGCCTATTATGAAATTTCTTGGTATTAAACTGTATTTTAATTGATTTTCTGAAAAGAACGGAACAAGAATGGGTTTGTTAGTCAAATATGGCTAAAAAAATAGTTCATTGTGAGATTACTGTAATTTGAGCCATATATACCGTATTACATCAATTATAAGATGTCACCAATTATAAGATGGACTCTTATTTTTCTAAGTTAAAAATAGAAATACGTAGGTTTTTGTTTACATGCAGTGTAGCGGGAGCAGGAGACAGAAGAGATCCAGAGGGGTCTCCTCCAAAGCTGGTGCAGACAGCACGCGTGCGTCAACTGTCCGGCGGCAGCGCGCGGACAAGCTGAAGGGGGGGAGAAAGTCCTTTCATCTGAGAAACTTTCCTCTCCCCCCTCAGCTGGTCCGCGCACCGCCCGGCAGCTGACATATGTGCAGAATGGAAAGCCTTTCAACTAAAAGGGCTTTCCTTTTCCCTTTCTCAGCTGGTCTGTGTGTCGCCGTCGAACAGCTGATGTGTAGGCGCCGCCGTCCGGCTGTCTGCTCCAGCTTGGGAGATGACCCCTCCGGGAGGAGACCCCCCTGGGTCTCTTCCGTCTCCTCCCCCTTCCCTACAGCAGCATCAAAGTGAATTGTTTTTGAGGACATTTTAAATAATAATTATGGGCACAGCTTTATTAAAAAATGATTGGGATTGGCCATCACCAAGCAATGACTATATCCCAACTGTGCAGCAGCTGCAGCAGTGACTGCTAGCTCACCCCCACCTTCTGTTCGCAAGACCTTGCTTGAATACCGCGGCTTCTGGGAGCATCCCCTTTACCCTGGTAAGATGCCATCGAAAATAAGACGCACCATGAATACGGGGACACCAAAATACGGCAAAACATGTGTCTTATAATCGATGTAATATGGTAGTTTACTTGTTAAGGAAGCAAGCAGAAATATGCACAAATAAGTCAAGAATTGAAAGAATGAAAAATTCACCCTTCACTTTCACAAGCTAGAATAAATTTTCTCAGTAACATCCATCTTCTCTAAATTAATATATATGAACTGTCACTTGTCCAGTACAAATAACTCATGGGAGAGATCACAGAATCAAGGCTGGAATACTCAGCCAATTTATCTTAAAAGTGCCCTCCCTCCTTTGCTAAACTCTGGCTTATTCCTTTTGCATGAACTCAGTTTGATCAGTTTTTAATTGTACCCAGCTACCAGAGTAAAGTTGTGTGGAAACTACCTCCTTTGCAAAAGTATGACTGAAAAAAGAATGAATGAATGGACTGATTCACGTCCCTCCTTTCATTAAGAAGCTCCAGATGATATTCATAATGCTTCCTTCAAGTGTTCATTGTTTTTACTTCTGGTCTGGCAGAGTGCATGGAGTGTAAGTGAAGCAGGAAGACAAAATGACGATCGAAATCTAATGTTATCCCACAAAATCCAGCATTTTCGTGAGAATCAGAAATCCTTCCTCATAGAACTAAAGACTTTTGAACATGGCTGCTGAAAAGTTTTAATGTTTATCTTCAGCACTGACCAATTTGTCAACCAACACAAACAGTGATTACAGAGTAGAAATCCCATCCGTTTAGAATTGGAATAACAGGGATGGAAATGACCTTGGGGGTCTTCTAATCCAACCCCCTGTCCAGGCAGGAAACTCTAGACTATTTCAGACAAATGGTGATCCAATCTCTTCCTAAAAACTTCCAGTGATGGAGCATTCACAACATCTGGAGAGAAGTCATTCCACCAATTAAGTGTTCCAAGTGTCAGGAAGTTTCTCCTGCTTCTCTCCTTGATTACTTCCCATCCATTGCTTCTTGTCCTACCTGTTTGGAGAATAAAGTCCTGTTCTAAAGTACTGTGTACTTTCTTACTAGTCTTCATGTATAGATGCTCAGATGCATGTAGTGGCCTGTACAGCTTTTTACTTTCAGAATGCTCTGTCAGTTATAGGATGGAAAGAACAGATGGACAGGCCTTGTCTTCCTTAACTGCCTTTGTTTGCAGGAGGAAGGATAACCATAAGAATAATTAATGGAACAGCTTGCTTCCTGGAGTTGTGGGCGCTCCTTCACTGGAGGTTTTCAAAAAAGAGACCAACCGTTTGACCAAGATGGTATAAGGTCTCCTGCCTTGAGCAGATGTTTGATCAGAAGATCTCTGAGCTTCCTTCCACCCCTATGATTCTGTGCTCTCTGTTCTCTTGAGAACAAAAGCAACTGATCTCGTCAGAAAGAAAAGCAGTTCTGAGCTTCCTTGCATCATTCTGTTCTATGCCCCAAGCCTGGTTGAGACTTCATGAGGTTGGCTTATGATATGGAAATACTCACACTGAGAAGAGGACGGGCACCGCTATGATGATGATGGGGCAGTTTACACATGGCTTGGTAATCAAACATCTTCACTCTGCAGAAACACAAAAGGGACCATGAGCTTTTGTGTAGAACGGTGTTTCTCAACGTTGGCAAGTTTAAGTTAGGTGGATTTCAACTCCCAGAATTCCCTAGCAAATCTGGTAGGGATTCTACTGGTGTAGAACTTCCACCTTATTCTAGACGCCGTCGGTTAACCACCCCAATGCTGCTTGATTAGCAATGGCATTCCAAGGTGTTTTTCAGAGAACTGCTGTTCAGGACACTTTTTAGTAGAAATGTTACAATTGCACTGTAGTCCCATAGGTGCAAACATATTCTTCTGCTTTGCACACGACTTTAGCCTAGATTTAAATTCAGCTAATGCACAGAACTGTCTTTAGTTCATACTCTAAGCAAAAAAACCTACAATACATTTATCCCTCCAGCTGGAGAGTGCACAGCAAGATTTAATATTATATAATGTGTTATCCGCTCGATTCAAAGAAGAGATTTTTTACTACGTTTGCGGTGTGCTCCCGCAATGTGAAAATACCATATATTATTTACCAAAATAGCCATAGCTGCTATTCTATTCACTCCAAAGCCCTGAAAGTCATTTCTGGCAAAGAATGACATCTTAGTCACTTTTCCCACTTAGCTATAGCAGCTGCGTTATTTTCTCTTTTTTTAACCTTTAAAAAATTATTTGTTTATTTATAAAATAAAGAAACATAGTAAATATTTCAACAAACATCAGTCGAGTGAGTATACAGTTAGTCATATTGAGTATTTCCCCATACAACCTTCTATTTTTTAACTCATTTAAATTCCCACTCCTACTTTCCCCCTCCCCCAACCATCTATAAAAAAAATTCCAACTCTGGAAGTATATCGATTCTTCTTTCTCTTTCAATCTCAAGGTCAATCTGTCCATTTCAGCACATTCTAATATATTCCTAATTACTTCTTCTTCTGGTGGATTTTCTTCACTTTTCCAATTCTGGGCAAAAACAATTCCTGTAGCAGCTGTGTTATTTTCTTTGCCCAGACTCCAATTGTACTGAATGTTATGCACAATAGCTCTCCCTATATCTTTCTGATTATATGTTTCTGACTTCGGGATGGCCCGCTCGGGGGTCGGGCGGAGGATTTCAGCCGCTATCTGCGGAGAAGATTGATAGGATTCGGGATTGCTTGGACTCCAATTGGACTAGTACAGACGGGATGGTGAGGACAAGTCTTGAGAGTGTTAGTTGGGTTGAGTTTGACGCTGTGACTCCGGAGGATATGGACAGGATCCTGGGACAGCTGAATCCGACCACATGTTTATTGGACTTGTGTCCCTCCTGGTTGGTGCTGGCCTCCCGGGAAGTGACACGAGGCTGGCTCCAGCTTATTGTGGGGGCTTCATTGAGTGAGGGCTCTCTGCCACCCTCCTTAAAGGAAGTGGTGGTCAGACCTCTCCTCAAGAAGCCCTCCCTGGACCTGGCTGATTTAGGTAATTATCGTCCGATCTCCAATCTTCCCTTTTTGGCGAAGGTTGTTGAAAGTGTGGTTGCGTATCAGCTCCCCAGGCACCTGGAGGAAATGGTCTATCTAGCTCGGCGCCAGTCCGGTTTCCAGCCTAGATATAGCACTTAAACGGCATTGGTCGCATTGCTTGATGATCTCTGGAGGGCCAGAGATAGGGGTTGCTCCTCTATCCTGGTCCTATTAGATCTCTCAGCGGCTTTTAATACCATCGACCAGGATATCCTGCTGCACCGGTTGGGGGGGTTGGGAATAGGCGGAACTGTTCTACGATGATTCCGCTCCTACTTCTCCGACCGGTTGCAGTCAGTATTGGCAGGATGGCAGAGGTTGACTTCTCGGCAACTCACTTGTGGGGTGCCACAGGGGTCGGTCCTCTCGCCTCTCCTGTTCAATATTTATGTGAAGTCGCCGGGTAAGATCATCCGTGGCTTTGGGGTGGAATTCCATTAGTACGCTGATGATACTCAGTTGTACATTTCCACCCCAGGCAACCCCGCCTGATTCGACAGTTGCACCCCTTTCTTGATTGGGACTCCCTACGAACAGTCACTCAGGCTCTCATCATTTCCCATCTGGACTACTGCAATGGTCTCTACATGGGCTCCCCTTGAAATGCACCTGAAGACTCCAGCTAGTCCAGAATGCGGCCGTGTGGGGGATTTTTGGAGCGAGAAGGTACGCCCACATAACTCAAGCACTCGTCACCGCCTGTCTGGACTACTCTAATGCTCTTTACATGGGGCTCCCCATGGGACGCATCCGGAGGCTTCAATTGGTACAGAATGTGGCTGCGTGGGGGATTATGGGGCCTGGGGCAGTGCCTATGTGTCCTCTCTCCTGCGCGAGCTGCACTGGCTGCCAGTGGTCTTTTGGGTGCGTTTCAAGGTTTTGGTTACCACCTTTAAAGCGCTCCATGGCATAGGGCCCAGTTACTTGCAGGACCGCATTCTACTCATTGACACCTCCTGCCGACATGTATGCTCCCAAAGAGTGGGCCTCCTCAGGGTGCCGCCAGTCAAACAATGCCAGCTGGTGACCCCCAGGGGTAGACTCTTCTCTGTGGCAGCACCCACCCTCTGGAATGATCTCCCCCCGCTTTACGAGTGATTGCTGACCTTCAAACCTTCCGCCGTGCTCTAAAGGCCTATTTGTTCCAACAGGCTGGCTTGGGATAGCCGCGTCCTTGTCTTCCTGTATTTAAATTAGACTATTTTAACATTATTTATTAGAAATCATTTTATTGCTCCCTTTTAATTCAGACCTTCTTTAATATTTTTATATATACTTTTAGTGTTTATGTTGTTTGTGCTTTTATGTGCCTGTAAGCTGCCCTGAGTCCTTCGGGAGAAGGCGGGGTATAAATAAAATTATTATTACTATTACTATTACTATTATTATTACTATTACTATTACTATTACTATTACTATTACTATTATCATCATCATCATCATCATCATCATCATCATCATCATCATTATTATTATTATTATTCAATAAGCCTGGTAGATTACTTGGCAGCCTCAGTTTATCTTCATATTCATTTACAAAAAAGTCTGAGAAAGAATAAAGAACTCCTCCTCAATATACAAAGGTCTCAAGCTATCTTCAATTTCTTCTCATTTGCATCTAAGTTAATAGGAGGAAATGTAGCACATTTGGTTTCAATGCGCTTAGATCAAATCTCTACAAGTATAGCCCTAGATGTTCAATGCCACCTGTGTGTTGATGATGCCCAATTTCTCTTTCCCACTGAAAACCAAAGAAGGCCTTCAATTCCAAATGGGCTTCTGACACTCTTGAAGGCTGGATGAGAGCAATTCTTCAGACTGGATGCCCGGAATTAAATGCACCCATTTCTATATACCCTTCATCCTGTCATAGCATGTCAATCTGCAACATGCTAGGCTGTTTTCTTGAAAAGTATTTGGAACTTAAAAAAAAAAGCCCAGAGGATCTCCGACTGTCTTCTAATGAAGATCATCTCTAAGGGTAAAGACATCTTGATTCAGCTAGGCTGCTTTTGGCATTTAAGGCACCTTGTGGTTGAAGTAGGCGTTACTCTGAACAATGCTGCTGTTGATTTCTAATTGAATGTTGATGGTTGCCATTTTAATGATTAAATTAGAATGTTATCATGCATTCTTTATGCTATGCCTTTTCTTCTACCTCAATATGGGGGCTCCAGTTTATCAGAAAAGCACTGATAATGGAACAACTGCTGACTACAATACTGAAATGTCTTCAGGCTTTATCATTAAAATCTCTATGTAAGCAGAACTATATTTACTTTCTAAGGAAACTTTCTTAAATAAGACACATACACACAACAAATAAATCAATTGGGCATGGAGGAGGAAGAAAAAACATCAACAGCTAGATTAGGTTAAAACTAAGGAGCCTACAGTTAGTCAATATTAATTTAGAACAAGATAATAACTGATTTGATTAATGTCTGCTAGGAACTGTGAAAATTTCAGGTTCATTTCTCTCCAGGTCACACGGAAAGGCAATGTTTGGTTGACTTAATCAAGATACTATTCTACTCTAGATATTCAAATTATTTTTGTGAGGTAATGCGATATTCTTTTAAAGGTTTTTTATTTTTATATATTTTATAAATTGTACATATTGTATTTCAACAATATAATTTATAAGTACACCACACTTTTAAGATTGTCATTGGTGTTAAATGAAAACCAGATTGAGCATTGTGTTAGATAGTGAACCATAATTACAGCACCTGATATCTATTAGAAAAATAGTATAAAGTAACTATGGCTTAGGTAACAGAAATAATTGAAATCTCTCTATATGTGTATTTCTGTGTGCATCTCTCTCTCTCCTGCCCCCCCCGCCCCTCTATATACTTATTATATATGTGTCTGTTACATATGAAGGTCACCAAGAAAGGAAAAACCTTTAACAGGAGAATTTCCTCCTGTCTCTTGAGATGTCCCTGTTCATATGCAGGCTCCAATAAGTTTTCAATTTAATCTCAATTATGGGACTCGGTTTCGTTTACTCTTATACCAAACAACTCAGCTGTTGTCCTATCCCTATTCCAAGGGCCCCAAGCAGAAGTCAGAAAGTTTCTGTTAAGTTCATTGTCAACAGTTCCTATTTTCCAACAAGAGTATTCATCCTATGAGAAGATATGAAGCATTGTTTAAATAAAAAAATCATATCTTAGTAGGTGAATCCAATATCAACAATGAGAATCAGATTACGAGAACACCTCACTTAAGTGTGCTTTTATAATTATCTTATCCCTAAATAGAATACAAAAACAAGACCTGGGCACCATACCTTAACAATTCAGACATACTAGAACAGGTTTAGAAAAGAATCAAAAAGATGATCAGGAACTAAGGCTTTCCTAATGAAGAGAGAATTTTAGAACATGCAAAGAAGGTTGTAATAATACCCGAAAAGATTACAGACAGATGGGCAAGATCTGATCGTCCTTGTTTCAGAGTGCAGTACATGGAATAAAGGAAGTAACTAACAGGAAGATAGACTGTGGTTAAATGTTAGGAACTATTTATTATTTATTAAATTTGTTTGCTGCCTATCTTGCTACAAGGGCTCTGTAAAAGCCAATCAACTATCCAGAAACTGCAATCTCTCCTTCACTTGATGTGTTTAGGCAGAGGTTGGACAGACAGGTGTCGCAGATGCTACCATTGGGATTCCCCGGGAAGCTGGAGTTGGATTTCATGGTCTCCTATCCAACTTGGTGATACTAATACAGTCTAAGTCTTGACATGCCTAGCCAAAATTGTCAAAATATGTTTCTGTAGATTTTAAGAGAAAATAAATAGTGCAACAAACGACTGCAAACAATCTACTACAAAACTACCATTTGCCTATTTGGTCAGGAAAGATAATACAGTATTTGCTAGTTGTCATTGGATTAATACATATATTGTTCTGGGTCTCAGTAACAGTAATTTCAGAGACAAGGACCCAATGACAAGAAGGTGAAGGAGAAAGTTTTAAATATTTTTCTTCATATACTCCTCTTCTCACACAGATAAGATTATTTCCATGATTAGAAAAATTCTGGATGATAGATATAGATAGGAAAGTGAATTGCTCACAAAAACATGCTTCCATTACTTTATATATCCTGTTTTAGGCTTCTTTTTTGCTCTTTGGTGTGAGAAAATTTGCTTTTCAATGAAAAAAAGAGTCTGATATGGATTTACAGGTACAAGGTACTATCCAACATTCTTCACAATCCTAAAGAGTAAAAAGCAGGATTCGAGAAACAATCATTTGCACACAAAAAATCCCTTTGCCATTAAAGTTGTACATCTCTTTCCTCCAGTGTGAAATCCATAGAATTAATGTTAAAACATCTGCTTTTGAATGAGAACTGAAATCAACTGAAGGTTTCTGATATTAATCAGTTTGAAAGCTTTAAAGCTATCTTGGGTGCTTTGATTAACAACCCCTCCTCTCACAGGAAACATGGAGCTTTGGGAATCAGTAATCTTAGAGCATTACACCTAACAGAATAAGCTTAAAAAGGATTACTGAGAAGGGCCTTTGGTGAAGCTTCAGAGACTCAATGGGGCCATACACAAAAAGGTAATAAAGACCTTCGAGGTTTGATAAGAAATGAGAATTCTAGGCAGCTCTGAAAGTACCAAAGACCTAGTCAAGATATCAACTGTTTTTCACCATCTGCCTTGGGAATATAAACTCTTTATAGGATTTCATTAAAAACAACAATCCAAACAAACCTGTGCACTAAAATTGGATATTTTTGGTCAAGTAGATTGACTTACTGAAATATTATTTAAACTTATTTATGTAGAGGAATCCCAGTATTCCTTTGGGTACTGAATTAAAACCTGAAAGTACCTTATACTCTCCCTGATACAAAACTGAAGAGATTTGATATAATTACGATTATAAATGAAGAACAAATCTTTTGTATCTTAAACTGAAGAATAACATGAACACCACCAATGCTCAGAAACCAAATGGCATGGCAGTTTCTTAGTCTCTTTCACTCTTCAGGGCTATGTGTATCACCTTAAAGATCACAGAGCCATTATCCTGTGGTCAATGCATCACCTTCATCCTCCATAGTCCTTCTCAATGAACAGTGTAGCTCCATTCCAAAAGATTGATTTATAACCACATATGCAACAACAACAACAACAACAACAACAATTTTATTTATATCCCGCCCTTCTCCCGAAGGACTCAGGGCGGCTTACAGGCATATAAAAAACACAAACAACATAGACACTAAAACATATTAAAAATATTAAACAAAGCCCGAATTTAAATTTAAAAGGGGGAATAATAAAATGATTTCCCAATAAAATACGAATAATTAAAATACTTTAACCCAAGTTTAAAAACGCAGAAGGACACGGAGGCGGTTAACCCACTCCCGCCTGTTGGAACAAGTGGGTTAACCGCCTCTGTTAATGTAGATAGATAATGTATAAATAAAATAGGAGGAAAAAAGGAAAAGCATGAATGTATAAACACAGACACACAATCATAACTAAATAAATAACTCAAGAAAATATAAACAATTTGAATATCTTCTGTTTAAAAAGAATCAATTCATACATGAACAGTAAAAATCTATTAATAATTCACAACTGCAAATTAGGCATTTGATTTGTTTCTCTTTCTTTTCATAAACTCAATCAATTCTCTCCTAACTCCATTTCCTCCTGTTACTAAGAAGCTCTTATTATGTTAAATAAACTAAATAAAGTAATGCCTTTAAACATTGTACGTCTCAACAGCCACTCAAATTTCATTGGTAATTTGGAATGGAGACATCATCTGACTGATGCTGTATTCCCTAGTCAGCTGTGTGACCAGCAAAGTTGTTGTGATGTATTTCTTTCAATTGAACTAGAAATGAACAAAGTGTAGACATAAAATTATACAGGGTTAAGCATCCCCTGGATTATCGTGGCTTCTCCACAGTCTCCAACATTATATCAAATTACTGCTTTGTGAATAGTTGGCACTATCTTAATCCTAAATCTACTTTAGCTTGGGCAATATATTTGTGAAATAATCTATAGAATACAAGGAGTTGATATATCAAGATATGATGTTTAAAAATTTTAATGTTAAGTGAATATAAAATTTAGAATAAATTGATATTAGCAATGCCAATAATCACTACTCCAAGATCCCATGATAAGAAGATGGTTTTCAGATTGTTGAAAGAATTTAATGCAGAGGGAGCAGAATAAATTGGTGCCTACACAATCCAAAGGAGATTGTTCTATTACTTATTTAACATAATGACTATTTTGATTCTGAAAGCTTCTGAGAATTTCCCAGAATCACAACGCAGAGTAGAGAGGGGACAGCATTGATCAAAGTTCCACAAAAAGAAATAAATCAAATGCCATTATTTGTTTTCATGACTACATGTAATAATGTAAGGCTAACAAAAGGAAAGAGGAAGAAAACTATTGCATATGCCAACAGGAGATGCTTGGTAAAGTTATTCCACTTTTTTATTTAACTGGTATGTGGCATTACTCTAGTTGAATATGGACATCAGTTAAAACAATACATTAATATATTGTAATGTTTAACCATTACAATGTATTAACCATGGATTGATAATTTTTTAAAAGCTGGTCTATGAACAAAATAAAGATTGATCTGGTAACTAGTTTTATATTTTTCAAAGTCTACATATACTTCTCAATTATTTGTGTAACACACTTATTGTTTTGAATAGATTTTGAGCACCTACCCAATGCTGATCATAATCAGAAGATCTTCCTCTACCTTCCTTTTCATCATATAAAGGTACACCTTCTCTCCTTGCCTGATGATATTCTTTACGTAACTTCTGTATGCGATCAGCAGTTCCAATAGGTGGACAATCACTGGAAAAAAAGAAGGAACATATCAATAATCTCAATATACTTACTTTCAGCTGATTCATGCCTGAATTCGCACAACAAATTCTTCATAAGCCACAATTAGGTAAAGAAACAGATAAAGTATACTGTGCTAGCTAGGATTTCTTTTTTTGTAATTTTACTTTCAAGAGAATCACATATGACACATACAATACATCAAATGTTAATTAGAGTTCTTTGTAGGCTTCGTTAGATAGATAGTTCTTGTCTAGTGACAGACTCATTTAATGACAGTGATGACAAAATAACTTTCGAACCAATCTTCACATTGACAATCTTCAAGAGTTGTAATGCAAAGGAAAACTGAAGTAAGATCATAAGCACATGCTTTCACTTAGCAACCATTTTGCTTAGTGACTGAGTTGCTGTTGTCAGATGTGGTTATTAAATGAATATTACCTATAAATCATGAGAGAAACTAACTTCTATCACCATTCAGAATATCTGGACAATGGTACAATCATAGCACAGTCCTGTCCTACTCTGAGTTCTTTCTTCTTAAAGAACTATTTTGAGAACTCATCAAATTTGCAGCCAATGCTAAACTGGCAGGAATTGACAACATTTCAGAAGATGGGCTCAAAATCCAGATAGATCTCACCAGACTGGGCCCTATCTAACAAAATGAAATTAAATGTAGAAAAAAGTAAGTTTTAATTAGGCAAGAAAAATCAAATATACAGGTGCAGATTAGGTGAAATCTGGCTCAATAGCAGTGACTGAGAAGGATCTTGAAGTCCTAGTAGACAATCACTTGAATATGAGCCACCAGGATGTAGCAGCAGCCAAAAAAGCCAACACAATCCTAAATTGAATTAACAGAGGGATAGAATCAAGATCACATAAAGCATTAGGACCGCTTCATAAAGCCTTGTTAAACTAGCTACTTGACATATGTTAAAAACAATAATCCACTGTGCCAGTGGGGTTTGTAGAAATGATCTGATAACTAGATGTGACCCCCTTATCTTTTTCTACCACTTCTGTCAGGCCACTGTGTTTGTCCATCTGACTTATCTTCCTTCCTTTATCTGTCACCTAACAAATCTTGCCAATACTTGCGGAAAATTTGTTGAAAGAGCTATGGCAAGACATGATTACCGTGTCTAAATTAATGCTGAGCCTAAGCTGCATGTATGAATAAAAAGACGATAAAAAGTTAGCTGGCCAAATTTACATTTCCTGTCTTCTGTGAGTTTAAATGTAAAGCGAGCCATGGTGGTGCAGTGGTTAGAATGCAGTATTACAGGCTAACTCTGTCCACAACCTGGAATTCGATCCTGATGGGGCAAAAGGTTGACTCACTCAGTCTTCCATCTTTTCAAGGTCAGTAAAATGAGGACCCAGATAGTTGTGGGCAATATGCTAATGTTGTAAACTACTCAGAGAGTGCTGTAAAGCACTATGAAGCAGTATATAAGTCTAAGTGCTATTTGCTACTGAACTAATTTGATTCAGTGATATTTGTGGATACCATATTCCTTTTCTACATCGGCTCAAATGTAGGGTTTATGTGAAGAGAAAAAACAATAGTTTTTATGAAGATTGAAAGAGGTCTTCTTAGATAGTCCAGCAAGTTCCATGCACATGGAATACAACAAAGTGCTTCAAGTGTGCACAGCAGATGTTAATGATTTTTAATAAAATAATGACCTGTTTCACAGCCCAATAGAGAGGATACCATCCAGCCTCCATATTTCCTATGTTCACCTACATGTGGTGAATAAGGATGTGAAAGCATTGTGCTATGGGAGCGATTTCAGTTTTTCACTCAATTGATCCATGCGAGTGAGTTAGAAAAACAAGCTTTCATCCTTCTTCAAAGAGTAAAAGAGAGAAAAATACTGACTTTTTAAAAAATATACACTTTATGTCTTTTTTGTGTTTTTCACATTGCAAATGTTACAAGTCTCTGAGCAGTTTGGCTAGGAAATGGCTTCTTTCTGGTGATTCTTGGAATAACCAAGTGACATTTTACAAAATAAACAACCCCTACCCCAAATTAATCAACTGGATTATATGTGGATATTTTATTAAAAATCCTGACATAAATCTGTCAAAATGGAAATCTATCATGCAGAACAGGCAGTAAAATGGATTTGCACATCCTGAGTAATATATTTGGATGTGATGCCTTACAAATGTGCACCACAGTCACGTTTAATAACCTTTCCTAGAGTAATACATTTCCTTACGTGGACATTCTTCCTGCCTGGAAACTTTGCAACCCTTGAATCAAGCACATCTGATCATGATTTCACAGTTTACACAATTTTTATCAAGGCACTTTCTGTTATTATGAATCAGTGTCTTCATGTTCAGACATCATGCTTGATGGAATAATAAGTTGCCTATGCTGGCAATTTCTCAGGTGTATCAGAATTCCTTGAGAACTCCTTTGCAGAACAATTATAAGATTATATGGCCCACAGCATTACAAATCTAGGTCCATATAAAACTGAAAGTGTTGCACTCGATTGTATGACGGTTGGCAAATGAACCTCAGCTTAATTGCAGGGCAAAACTATCAAGTTCCACACTGAGATCTAATTCCTGAGTGGGACATAGAGAACGGGAGCTAGATTGGTGTATTAAGACAATTCTTTGCACTATGCTTTCATTGCACACATACCTCCCAAAAACCCCATCAAAACCAGGCCACAGATTTTAAGGGATTTTGCCCAATCAAGGTTGACAATAATATAATTAAAAGGATTTAAGTCTAACTGGGAATTGAAAGACAAACTGTAACAAAAAAGCTAACTTTAAGTCCCAGGCAATGTGAAATGACTGTGATATCCAATCCTTTAGCAATTCAGAATTTCAGCTTGGCTCCTGACAATTACATGAATATATGAACTTCATTCAGAGTCACCAGATGAATTCAATCAGGGCCAGGCAAATATCGCATACATAATCTATTAGTTTACCCCAAAGGAACCGAAGCATTGAATTCAAACAAAATGAAGTCATCAGTAATAATAATGATAAAAAAGAAACGTACAAGGCAATATTAAAAAATCCACCATTTTCTCATATTTGTAAGAAAAAAAATTATACCAAATGCAACCTATTCTTCCATCTGACTATATATACATATATTTAAAACATTGTGTTTGATCAGATAGCCATTCTAAGGTAGAATTATGAATAAAGAAAATAGATTTTTGGTGCGCCCAAAGAATAAATGCTTGTCTTAGAAAAAGCAATCATACGCTACAAAAGAAGTGCAAAAATTTATGCCAACTTGAAAACTTGGCATAATATAATGTGATCAGAATTACCATTGGAATGTATCAGTGAGACTTGCAATCACTATTTAATTTAGGAACCTTCTGAATGGTGGAGAATGTGATTTTGGTTCACCCTGCCCCTAGCTGCATCTGTGAACTACACTTAATACTTGGCATTTGTCATTCTTGCGATGTAGAACCAGACAGAAAAAAATGGCCGATGAGCTAATTCTACCTTATTATAAGGTTATATTAACAATCTTGCATGTCTGAAAATACACTAAAGGAGAATATTTGTAGCTCGGGGTTAAAATGAGGGATCCTTAATGCTCTCTGAGCTTGATTGTTTTCTTGCAGACATTTTGTCACCCAAACTAGGTAACATATTAGTTCATGGGTAATGAAACGTATGCAAGAAAGCAACCAAACTCAGAGAGCACCAAGGACTCCTGAAATTACATTTTCCTCACCCTCCTCCCTGATTGCCTTTACAGTCTAAGAAACTAGGGAGGGTCCCTTCTAAGTCACTTGCTCTGTCTACCTTCTGCTGCAAGACACTTCTTTTCTGACTGTTCCCTTGGTTCTGTCTCATTCCCATCTCCCAAGGTCATTACAGTATCAAAGAGATGGAAACAGGTCATAGTCAATGATACCTCAGTCAGATTTATTCCAGAATCAGCATCCACCCACACATATAGACAGCACATCGGTGTCATCAATAGACTGAATACAGGAAGGCAAAGACGAAACAAGAACAAGGGTGGGATAGCTTCGGCTTCCAGTATATTTATTAGAAACAAAGTTTGTTGAGTCTGAAGTGGGCTATATATTCTTAGCGAATAACTAAGTTGTGAAGAACTAAATTATAAAACGCTATGATATAACACTTAATATAAAAGATAATAAAAATAACAAACATAAAACCAAATCAGTCAAATTAAAAGCACATACTACTGTACAAGTGGCATGCAAAACACAGGTGTCTATTTCCCAAGGCTTGATAAAAAGGGAAGTCTTAACAGTTTTCTGTAAAATTAGTAAAATTGAGGCTATTTGGAACCCCCACCCCATTGTTCCATTAGGTCAGAGTAGTAATGGGAAACACTGTTTCTGGCCCTACCACCTTCTCTTTCTGTACTGGTGACAGGCTGGCCAAGGTCAACGTGGAGGAGATAGTCCTGTAGATATCCTACTTCCATACCCTGTAGGCCAGGAGTCCCCAACCCTCCGTGGACCAGCATCTGGCTGTGGTATAACAGCAACCGAGCCGTGGAAACAAGTCAAGACCCATCCATGGGATGGAGGCAGCATACAAAACCATGCCCGCTCTGGTCTGTGTAAAAACCTTTCTCCATGAAATCGATCCCTGGTGCCTAAAAGGTTGGAGGCCACTGCTGTAGGCTATACAGGATAATGCCAGTTCCTTATATTATACTCAGAAACTCACTGGAAGCCATTGCAGCACTTACATGTAGGCACACATTACTGAACCATCCCTCCGCTCTCAGCAATCTACTACTTTCTATATCAACTGCAATTTCCAAAGTCTGCAAGGGCAGATCCAAGAACAAAACATTGCAGTTATCCAATATAGAGCTAATGAGGATATGCCTGACGGTTACCAGAATCTCTCTTTCCAAAATGTCCAAACTAATGCATCAGTTAAAAGTGGGCAAAAATATCCATCAAGCTGTGAGCCCACCAGTGTGAATTCGGATGGGTTTGATTAATCTCTATTATATTCTTAACAAATATAATAATAACAATAAATGATCATTGCATGGTTTTGGGCTCATCCAGGTTATAGCTAAACAGCATAATGAAATACTACATAAAGGAAACATCAGCAACTGGTTAATAACTAGAAAATTTACATCTGATTCAAAAAGACCCAGTGAATGGAACAACACCTGGAAAATATAGGTCAATAAAATACTTGCCTATGTTTAAATTACTCACAGGCATAATAGCTGAAAATATCCAATATTATTTAGAAGAAAATAACATCTTTCCAGTAGAACAAAAAGGAAAAAGCAGAGGAACAAAAGATCAACTGCTGATTGATAAAATGGTTCTGGGGAACTGCAAAAGCTGAGGAACCAATTTACATATGGTCTGAACTGATTATAAAAAGGGGTTTCATGCATTATCATATAGTTGGATCATCAAATGTTTGGAAACAACTGGTATCAGTAAAAACATTACAATGCTGATAGAAAAAAAATGAAGCAGTGGAAGACAGGACTGATGGTTGGAAATGTAAAATTTGGACTTGTCAACATTAGAAGAGGCATCTTCCAGGGTGATTCATTATCACCCTTATTATTTGCCATTGCCATGATCCCACTTATAGTGATTTTGAAGAAAACAAATCTTGACTATCAAGCAGCAAAAATGCTAATAACATCTCTTATATTTGCTTTATATGGATGATTTGAAGCTTTATGGAAAATTAACAATTGAAATTTAGACATTGACAAAGACCATAAGATTTTTTAGCACAGATATAGCAATGGAATTTGGTCTAAAGAGATGTGCTACAATAGCAATAAAGTGAGTTAAGTCATGAACAGTAATGGAACTGAAATGCTGAATAGCCAAACTGTCAGGAGCCATTAGGATGAAGCAAACAAGTATCTGGGCATTTTAATGCTGAATAACATCAAGCATGGACAAGTTAAAAATGTGATTAATAAAGAATACTTCCAAAAAGTGAGAAAATTTCTAAAAAAATAAATAAAGTGAAAACACCATTATGTATGATTTAATGCTTATTTTTTCAGGGAAATGATCAACACAAGAGAAAAGGTACTTAACTCTGTTGTATTGTTAGAAGTCATTGTCTTCTGAAGTATTTGAGAACCTGCTGAAACATTCATTTTGGCAATGGCATTTTCTTTTATGCCGATGCTTTTCATTCATATTATTACTCAGCATCAACATATATCATTGACTGCTCTTGTTCTCTAAAGACTTGAGAAATGAATAAAAGCTCGAGAAGGCCACCATTCTAACTGATAAAAACATCTAATAGAGGCCTTAGTTTAGGATGCTTAAATCTTGGACTGATGCCACCATCTAGGCTGGGCACTGAATTATGACAGGAACAAAGCACATTTTGTTCCAGTTGTTCCATTGGAGACTTTCATAATCTGAATGTGCATTTCTATTTTTGTCTTCTGGTCATGTTTTCTGCTTTTGCCCAATGATCCCTGATTAAACCTGAGATTACCTGAACCCCTAGCTTTGGGAATCCCAGAATTACTAGAAACTAATTTATTGCTAATACTACAGCTATTAGGATGTCTACCCTCTTTTGCAGAGAACAGCTGCAACTAATAAGACTCATTTAATCCGCACTGCCTTAGACCTATTATAAGAGATATCAGGAGGCATTGAGTCACCTCAGACATTTATAGAATGAGGATACTGTAGGAGTGACTCAGCCCCATAAAGTTCTTGAGAGACAACAGTGGGATTCCAGTCACTGCCTGATGGTTAACACAGTGGACTTTTTTGTCCATCATTCAAGGAGTACCTTGCAAGTCAACATTCAGTGCTACTCAAAATAACTGCATTCAAGCTTCAGAGAAAGAATCAGTGGTGGCACCACCAAAATAGACTCAATTCCTCCAAAACTGAGTGGCTATGGCTTTTGGCGTTCCGACATAGTCAGCTCACTCCATCGCTGACTATTGAGGGGCGAAATATTGGCCCCCACAGAAAGGATCAGCAATCTGGGCGTCCTCCTGGATGCACGGCTGTCCTTGGATGACCATCTGGCAGCCATCACCAGGGGGGCCTTTTTACCAGGTCCGCCTGGTCCGCCAGTTGCGTCCCTTTCTGGATCGGGACGCTATACGCACAGCCACTCAAGCACTTGTCACCGCCCGTCTGGACTACTGTAATGCTCTCTACATGGGGCTCCCCATGGGACGCATCCGGAGGCTTCAACTGGTACAGAATGCGGCCACGCGGGGGATTATGGGGGCCCGGGACTGTGCCCATGTGTCCTCTCTCCTGGTTGCCGGTGGGCTTCCGGGTGCGTTTCAAGGTGTTGGTGACCACCTTTAAAGCGCTCCATGGCTTAGGGCCCAGATA